>JAVQIZ010220414.1:0-36007 GCA_036023535.2 Galaxias brevipinnis | reverse complement strand
AAAGAGGAGCTGATACCAGACAAACTGGCCAGGGTGTGTAGGTGTTGGTGTTGGTGGGGGGTGGCAGGGCTCCAGACTTCACATTTTACACTGGTGGCAGGGCTCCAGACTTCACATTTTACACTGGTGGCAGTGCTGCAGCTAAGTTTTGCGGTTAGTAGCAGTAGCACAAAAACTGGTGGCAGCTCTTTGAGGTATTTAATATTAAATTTATGTTAAAAATAAATGTTCTACTGTACTAAAGCAAATACTAGACTGCACGAGAGACAGATAGAAATGCTGCCAGTGGGAAGTTCAAATGAAGACTGTTGGATTCAACCATTATGTTCCCTTGCGTATTTAGTTTTGTCTCTCTCTGACTGTCCTGTTTCCTCCCGTTAGGTGGAGAACCCGCTGGAAGAAGCTGTGAAGTTTCTGACACCCCTCAAGCACCTGATCAAAGACAAGATAGACACACACCTGTTAGCCTTTGAGATCTACTTTAGGAAAGGTACGCTGTCTCACATGCATGAACAGAGACACCAAAGTTTTCCAAAGTCTACTTTTAGAGGAAGTACAATGTATAATTCGATTTTTTATAATCAAGATTTTCAAGTGTTTGTTTCATTTCTTTATGTAACATGGTATACTACATTTAGATTGTGTTCTCAAGTGTAAAAGGTTTCAGCTATATTTTACATAATGCATTCCTCTATATTATTATGTTAAACACTTGTTCACATTTGTTTATGTAAATTTATATGCATGTGTGTTTTTCTTTCTGTTCTTGTCTTCAGGGAAGTATCTGCTGATGCTGCAGTCTGTGAAAAGGGCGTTGGCCATCGACCCAGACCATCCCTGGCTGCACCAATGTCACGTTCGCTTCTTCAGAGGAGGTGAAACATTCAATATTGCCTGGCTGCCTGTAGCTAAAGTGTCATTGTACCATAGCTGTAGCTAACGTAGCATTTTACCATAGCTATAGCTAACATGTCATATTACCAAGGCTATTGCTAACGCAGCATTGTACTATGGCTAGGGCTGTCACAATCAACTCTGCAAGTATACCTACCTCATGCTAATACATGCTTAAACCTTTGGTAAACCTTTAATAATGTACAGTCCTCTGCTGCTAACGAAATGTCGCCAAGGGCGCCAAAGTAGCCAGGACCGGTCATGTCACTTTATGTTTACGGTTTATGTTTGTATGTCTATGGTCTACTGTCTATATTGTTTGCATAATACTCAGGCTAACGCTGACATTAGCATATTGCCTTTAGCTAACTCGTGACATCTACCTCAGCTTATAGCATATTACCTTAGCTATTGCTAACGTAGCATAACAAACAAGAATACTCTTTAACGTAGCATTGCACATCATCTGATAAATCCAACATGTCTATGGTCGTTGCTGTTTAGGTAACATTAACATAGCATAATGCTTTTAGCTCATTTAGATTACCTCTGCTTTTATTTTATTGCTTTGTCTATGGCTAACTTAAACATGAATACTATGTTAATACAATATTTTCCTTGTAGAGCAAAAATATTACATCTTGGCTCCACCAGTGCCTGGTCCGCTGCTTCTTCAGCAAAATTAAGTAAATATAGTTTTAAATTAAATCTCCACTCCTGTCTTTGTCGTCGTCCCCCCCCCTCTTTCCAGTCTCAGAAAGTAAGGACCTGGCGGACGCAGTGCGAATGGTGTTGAAGCAGGAAATGGCACGTCTGTTCGGCGACAGCAACGCCACCAGCTTAAACCAAACCTTCCTCACCAAGCACTCCAACTCCATTCCCCACAGGGTGGCGGGTAGGACTGAGGACACACCAACACACACGACAGCACATCCAAAAGTAGACTAGTTCTTGGACGTCCATTTTGAGAGTTATCTTTAAACCTCCGTGTCTCTCTTCTCCTCCTTCAGTGGCCAAAATGATGGTGTACATAGACCCCTCAACAGAATCCAAAGCAATAGAGCTAGCCACCGCTCTGGATGAGGCCCTGAACAACAGGAGCATTCAGGTAATGGGGGTGGGGGGGTTGTGTGTATGTGTTTGTGTCATATCTAATCAAATGTTAACTTTTTAAATGACTCCCCAACTGTTTACCCTGTGTCCCCATAATTGTTGCAGCCTCTAATTCAGATGGCTGTTGCAGCCCTATAAATGTACATGACAGATATTTAATCAAACTAGGTTTGTGGATGGAAGATCTCTATGTATGTGTTGATGAATATGAATGTGTTTGGCCGTTTTTAATATGTTATTGTGCACTGTGTGACTCGTCATTTGAGTGACTGATAAAGGAAAGTGCTAGCGGTGATTCAAAGAGGTTTGGTAGTTATAAATAAGGTTTTCTTTGGTTTTCTGCCGGCTCCCTGAACAGATCTGCACGGACGTTCTGGAGAGCCTAAAGAGCGGCGCCCTGTGCGCGTGTGAGGAGCGCGCTGAGAGTTACAGGGCGGAATGCCACAAGCTCTTCCCTTACACGCTAGCCTTTATGCCCCCCGGCTATGCGGAGAACACCAAGATGGCTAACGGAGACGCCTCCATAGAGACCGAGGAGTTGACCAATGAAATGTGAGGACCGAGGCAATGTTCAGGAAACGGAGAATACACAGGAAGCGGGCCCAGCACTGAGCTTTGGGGAACGCCAGCATTCATTTTGTAGAGCGGAGAGAGATGGGGCGAGGATAATATTTTTTATTCCTCAGCTCAACTCAGCTGGGTTGTCTCCAGTGTGGTGAAAACCAGGACTGTGCGTGTGTGACGGTTGTTTCTGGGAGGAGGAGGAGGAGCAGTAAAGGGAGTGAACAAAAAGGCCATTTTAGTTTTCATTTTATTGTTTTTTTTGTATCTTTCTGATGACTACTATTCACTGTTTAAATAAACAACTAAAAAGAATTTGACAGGCTGAAGATTCCCGGGGGCTGAAAGAGCACCTGTCAATCAAATACCAAGACAGATTTTTCCAAGGCATGTAATAAAAAATAATAAAATATTTAAGAAAAGGTAAAACTAATTTATATGAGAAATGTAAGAACGCAATAAGATCAAAGGATCAATGAAAACAAATATTGGTTTGGCAATAACGAGTCTAATCTCTTGAGAAGGCTTTGGTCTGTTAGTAATTGGTCAACCAATTGCAATTCTGAATAAGAAAGTGATGGCATGGTGGAAAGAATGGAAAGTATTGTTTACGCTAAAGACTGCTTCTTTCTCCTAGCTGTATTTGCCTGTTGTCAATGTGAATTCCACATTTCAAAGTTCCTTTAAGTTCCTTTAAACATACTTATACTCCGGCAGGAGTAATTCAAAAAATTTCAAGAACAACAAAGCAAGAGCTGTTAAGAACTCTGAAGTGCTCTGAGCATTTTTTTTTTTTAAGTTGGACACATGGTAAAACTTTAGTGGTTTTGATACAATCTGTCAACATGGCTTTTGTGATCAGACACAGACAAAAAAACATTTATAAAAGTAATGAACAGTAAAACAATAAAAGGCATCATTTGAATAGCAAGAATGTAATGTGAAATTCCTCCTAGTTCAGTGTATATCCCGTGTTAAATTCAACTAGCCATGCCCTTTTCCAAAGTTTCTCCAAAACACTTGTGTACAATTTATGAGCGTTCCAGTACTTTTATTAACCCCCCCTCCTCCCCTTACTATTGCATTGGAAGTGCGGTCTGGTTTTGTGAGTGAGTGCACTTAATTGATTTGACTAAATCGAACTGATATCACTCTTGTCATGGCCTTGTAAATAGGGTTTGCCACTTGTAGCTACGTGTATAGGAGCAAATGTTACTGAGCAAGTTTAAAGTGCCAGGTATATTCAGACATGGTGTTTTGCCCAGACCAGTAGGTATTAAATGCAATTTGGGCATAAAAATAACAGAAACGGTTTAGCTCAGTTCTAAAATGTTTTTATCCAGCCCCGGATGTGTAGATATGTAGGGGTTAGACTGGGCATAAACAATATTCTGTAGATTGCCTCTAATCTATGAAATGCTACGTGGTTCTGTTATTTTATAACTGGTACTAGCCTGATCTTTAATTTTTCAAACTGTGAGATGAAATAATCTGCAAACCAGCCTTGTGACCAACCTGTGTGTTATCTCAGTATTCAACCATAGCCTGTTATTGTTGCTCTCAATGCCCCCCAGGGCCTCCTAGCAGTCTGTTTAGAATCGAGCTGCCTGGCACTTCCTGAATCTGTAGCTGTGCTCGAGTCTGGTTGCAAATTTCCCTCTCATACCAGCGGGTACTCTTCCATAGAAAACCCCGCCGCCCCTGGAAACTCCCTTCGATATTCAATAAAATACAATTTACTGTGTGTGTTAGTTTTTATATGATACACCTTCTGACACCTGATCATTGTCTCTTGTGGAGGGCTGGAGCTTCGTAAATTATTTTTCATCATCTTGGTATGGTCCCCCCCCCCCCAGACTACTAGTTTGGAACAGATTAACACTGAAGATGCTTCCTTTGTTTGCAGGACCTCTTTCTGCTAATTAGGAGAGCTCCTCAGAATGTTAAAGTTCAGGTTGTAAGACTGTTGCCTATGGTAACAGAGGTTGACTGGTTACTAGAAGAGAAGTGTGTTTGACTGATATATTGGGTTTCCTTTTTTCCTACCGCTTCCTCATTTTCTTTCTTTTGGGTTCTAATGTGAAAGATTTAAATATGAGATGTTGATGTATGATATCTCTGGATTTTTGTATTAAAAAAAAGAAAAGAAAACTTTTGCTTTTATTCTTTTGTGTTAAGAGCAGAAAGCCATAGAGGGAGTAATGCTTGTTCATGACTGACAACCTGTTTGAATACACAATGTCTGCCTTTTTAGAAAGTTTACAGATACTTGGCACATTGTGTATTTACACAGATTTGTCCTCTCACACAGGCAACACATATTTAGTTTGGTGATTGCTCTGTAATCCAGCACACTGGATTTAAAAGAAAGTAACCATGGTGAGGGCATAAGAGATGTGGGCAGGTGAACATTTAGTTAACACAAGTAAATATTTATATGCATCTAATGTTAAACTTTTTATATTATATTGCTGGTTTAGTGTGTATAGGGCCTATGTGTTCAAAGGTGGATAGACAGACGTCCTTGTATAACCCTTTTTATCGACATAAACATCTGCACATGATCATAGGGCAGCATGAGCATCTTGAATTTGGCTGGTGTGGGGGAGTAACTGGGCAAAAAGATTAGTAATATCTTCACTAAAAGCCCGGCCTTTGAAGAAACAAAGGTCTGGAATCGTAGGATGCTGATGTAGGCCTATGCTTTTTATGTGTAAGAGGTCAGTAATGTCCGTGCTTATTTCATCCTGTCTGCGTTCTTACTCACTTCTCGCGAGTGCTTACCACGGTGTTGTCAAACACTCCCGAACCCTCCCAAACCACAGTCACTGTGAGTCACGCCTGGAGTTTGAGAGGACTTGAAGCACTGCAGACACTATTCCTTCATTGTGCCTGTGACTGTCTAAGTTAGTTGGTGAGGTGAAACATTGTCCTGTGGAAATCGAAAGTTTGACTTTCAAACAATTGTGATTGAGTGAGTCGTGTGGCGTTGCTACATACTTTAATATAATATAAAGGTTGTGAAACCTTTCCTTTAGAAATCGAAAGTTTGACTTTAAACAATTGCGGTTGATTGAGTCGAGCGTTGCAATATACTTTCCCGTTTAACTAGTCTTCAAGTCGGGATGGAATCATCCTTGGAATTCTCCAGTTCAATCGGTAGTATTTCCTCGTTGGCCTCTTCCCCATGTCGGGTCTTCAAAATCATTGTTATCGGTGACTCAGGAGTCGGAAAAACATGTCTCACTTACCGATTCTGCAATGGACAGTTTCCCGATAAAACCGAAGCAACCATAGGAGTGGATTTCCGCGAAAGATTGATTGATATGGATGGGGACAAAATGAAGGTAAATGACAAAAGCATGGTGTGGTATATTCAGAAGGGCTTACAAGTGCATAAACCATCGTTGCGCATTGGTGTGTTTTGCGCCAATATTTGAATTGTGAACTTTTTACGCACCGTCACCTGCTGCACATAATGAGATACCTTGGAAATTTTTTTGTTTACGCAGTCCTTAAGACTGGGCAATCTAAATGCAAAGGACCTATCCTTTGCATTCTGACAGGCCATAAAACGCTACAACCTACAGTGCTTTTAGACAGCTGGGACACTTTGAATTCAGAACCTTTTAGCGTATTTTTTACACTGAAGGATACCTGTTACATTAAAGTCACAATGAGCGAGTGTGCGAAACAACATAACGTTTATGTTGATGTATTATAAACAATAAGCGATAACTAAAAACAGGGTTCACATGTTTTACCATCAGCTTAGGAGAGCCACTCCAGAGATGGATTTAATGCATGACAAACTCTGAGAGGGATCAGTCTTCCAACAAAGAACAGTGTCGCCTGGTATGACCAGCTCGAGTTGAACAGTCATAAGGTTTTCTCTGCCCTAGAAAAGTTCGCTTATTGATTACATCTTCTAAGGATTTGTTGTTGTTTCATGTCAGGCCTATGCCCTCCTAGGGAATGGTGCAATCAACATCATCGTGTGTGTGTGTGTGTGTGTGTGTGTGTGTGTGTGATATGTGAGGGAGGAAAACCATGCAATGTGGGGTTTCAATTCCCCAAAATGTGCTTCTTACTTCCTTTTATTGAACATGAAAGACTTGCTCTTTAATTCCTCCACCCGCATATGCTCTCCCTCACTCCCTCACTCTTTCCCTCCCTCACCCCCCTTGCCCCCCTTTCTACCTTTACTTTGCCCTCCATCTCACCCTCTTTCCCTTCCGTGACATCTCTTCTGTTGCCCGTGTCTCTATCAATCCCTTTCACCCCCCCCCCCCCCCCCCACACACACACACACACTCACTTATACCCCCCCCCATAACCCCTTCCTCAGCTCCAGTTGTGGGACACGGCGGGACAGGAGCGCTTCAGGAAGTCCATGGTGCAGCACTACTACCGTAACGTCCAGGCTGTGGTGTTCGTCTATGACGTCACCAGCCCCGCCTCCTTCCGGGCGCTGCCGGTCTGGCTGGAGGAGTGTCGGCAGAACGGTCTAGGACGCGACGTGCCCAGGTCAGCTGTCCTCCACCGTCATCATCACATTTACCGTTATAATATATAATAATTCTTCTAATTCTTCTTCTTCTTCTTCTTCTTCTGCATCATCACCGTAGTTGTAGAGCGTATAGCGTAGCATGCCTGTGCACTTTTTGATGATCCCAAAGATAGTTCAATCATAATCTGTTAATGAATGAAATTTGGTTTGCCATTTAAATCCAGAGCCCTTTACTGTAGCTTGAATGTACATGTTTGTATATGAGGCAGGGAGTGTGTATGTTTTTTTAATGTTAATAGGTGATCCTTCTGACAATTTAACCTTTCACCCTGGCTGCTGTTGTTAGCATCAGGAAGTTCAGCAGGATCACTCCATTCCAACTCAACTTTGTTATTACTTTAAAACCTTCACATAACAATAATATACACGTATTTATGGATATATTCTCCTGAAAACAATATTCTTTTTTTTTTTTCCACTCTTTGGCACGTTCGAAAGATTCTCTGCCAAAACTCAAACTAGGCTTGATGTATTTTCACTTTTTAACTGACCCTTCTGCTCTCTTCCCCCCTCGCTAGGTTCCTGGTGGGTAACAAGAGTGACCTCCAGACGGACCGTCAGGTGCTCAGGGATGAGGCCGGGAAGTTCGCTGAAGCCAATGGAATGACGCTGTTCCTGACCTCAGCCAAGAGCCCTCCCAACAGACCAGGAAGAGGAAGCGCAGGAACAGGAAGTGGGTCTCAGCGGCATCACCACCACCAGCAGCAGGACGATGCGGAAGCCATCTTTGTGGCGCTGGCGTCCCGGCTGGCGAGACAGAAGAGGCCCGTGACGGTGAACTCTGTTTCGGGTTACAGCAGCTCCTTTAAGATACAAGCCAAAAAGAAAGCCCCGAAATGGAACTGCACTTGCTGAGAGACAATAGGAGTTGGGGTTGGCGTGTCTGGCTGTGTGTGAATGATGCATACAGATGCATGTAAGTATGTTTGCGTGCGTGTGTGTGCCACTAGGAGGAAGTGGGGCCTTGTGTTGGGTCTTGTGCTCATGCCTGTCAGATTGTCTGTCTGTGGGTTTGTGTGGGTGTTTTTTTTTTTCTGTGTCGTTTAGTTGTTGTTAAACTAGGATAAATTGTACGGGAAGGACTACTTTTTAAAGTTTGTCTTCGTTAAGTAAAGGTATGTTGCAACTGTGAAAGACAGACAAAACAATCCTTTTTCAAACCGGGGATCACTCTTATGTCCTTCCTTTTATAATAGTGGGACACAGTCTACAGATGTCCTACACAATGTAACAACAGAAACGATTGCTATTCTTCTATTAAATATGATCATGAAAATATGATCCTGTGAATTACTAGTTCAGTCGTATGTACTTAAACCCATTGAGATCCACAGGGACCAGTTTACATGTATAAACAATTAGTCAATTCATATCTAACTCCTTATTATGTGAGCCTTGTCAATGCATGGGAGATGTCATGCACTAGTCTTGTGCATCAGTGTTAGGGAGATGGAGAATGTATCGTGTGTGTGTGTGTGTGTGTGTGTGTGTAATAGTGTTCGTTTGCCCAACACGATGATTCAGAATCCCCCATCACATGATCAAGCCTCTCTGACCCTCAAACCCTTCCCTCCTGATGGCTTCACGGTTGCAAAGGGAGAGAGAGAGAGAGATAGAAAGAAGGGGGGGATAGAGAGAAAAGGAGGTATGGGAAAGGTATAGAGAGAAGAGACATAGGAGAGAGAGAGAGAGAGAGAGAGAGAGAGAGGATGTTAGGCAGTCTGTATGTGAGCACGTGTAAGAAGAGATATGTGTGTGGGAAAACTTGTCATGAAAATGTCCCAGAGAGTGGTTGTCTAGTGATTTGTTTGTTTTTTATGTTCTATTTTCGTGCTACTCAGTCTCTGTGTGTGTTTCTGTGGGTCTACGTGAGGGTGCTGTGGTAGGGTGGTGCAACATTCATCACTCTAGTGACGGAACCCCCTGCCCCCTTGTTTCCTCTTGTGCTCCTTGTATTCTCTCTCTCTCTCTCTCTCTCTCCTTCTTTGCTGTTCTGTTCTTAAAAAACCCCACAGAGAATTACCGTTGGAATGGGGAGAATGAGCATGGTTATTCAAATCAGCGGTCACCATGGCACTATGTAGTGTCGTTCTTTGTCTCTAAAAAAGGATTCAGAAGCTGGAGTCGCTGTCAAGTGCATTTAATAACGTTCAGCCATCTTTGAGTCCACACTGCCGGACCAGGCTCTCTGTGCATCTAACGGACAGGCACTGCTCAATTTCAACATGCACTCAAGTTTCTGTTGCAAATGTACCGTGTGAAAATGTACTGTAAATGTATTAACTCCTTATCATGGAGAATTCTGAGATGTATTGCTGCAAATCGTTTTTCACACTTTGAGATAGAGATATAGAGTTTGAAATAGCAGACGGATAACTGAAAGAAGGGCCAAGTAGAGGAATTCAGATTTAAAACAGTTCCATGATCCAGTCCTGGTTTTGTGGATCACTTAATTTTTTGTTAGTCGTGTTGAACAATGTACACAAGAGGGCGCCAAAGCGAATATTTATTACAACAGGAGTTAACGATGTAATGAGTTGAGTGATTATGATGATGAAATACTTATTTTTTTATTTTCTAATGTGTTATAAAATAGCTCATTCCTTAGTTATGAGAACTTGACAGAACCAAAACCTCAATAACACGAACAGCCACTTTCAGTTGCTTTAAAACTAAGCAAGAAAGATTAGCAGGCATCGACCCTAATGTATTGCCTTGCATTTATTATTATTATTATTATTATTATTATTATTATTAATAAATTATTTTTGGAGACCGCTGGCACTTGATGACAATGTAAAATGGATGACCTTTGGTTCAATGGTGTTAGGGTTTTGTCGTTTTTTGTTTTTGTTTGTAGTTTCGGAAAATAATGTGAAAATACATAAATGGATACCAAACAATTACTTCAATCATTACCCATACGCCTCATCATTTACTAAAAAGTGACTATGTAAACGAAACCTGACTTGAATAAAATAACATCAAAAAGCAATGTTTGTTTAAAAAAATGCTCTTGATGCTGTTATCATCTGACGATTAATATATTAATCTCGAAAGATGCGGGGGCACAGTCCCTGACTATCACTCCTACCTCGTCATATAATCTGCATTTGCGGAACTTTTTTTTTTTTAAACCATATATCGAGGAACAAGCTTCCCTGTTGGTATACTTCTTCAAAGCAACTTTTGAAAGGCCATTGTTATTTGGAGCATTTTGTCACGTTTAAGTTTCTATTTAGGCCTACATAGCACTATTTTACTTAAATACACAAAACACAAATACATTGCACAAGTGAGCCCTTCCTTTGGGTGAAACAAATAGATCCAGAAGGAGGATTATGCAGAAGAGGTTTGGGTTTTTGTCCTTTACCTCTTGACCCAGGTGTCAGAGAGATGGCATAGGTAACGGGGGGGGCATAAGAGGATGTCTGAGCTGCACCTTAGGGGCCATTTAATCTGCGAGAGGATCAGGGAGCTTACTTTCACATATTTAGCCACCTCATCCTCGTAAGATCTCATTTGAGTGTCTATCTTTTTTTTTTTTAATCAGATTGTGTTCTTAATTTTTTATTAAGTGCATTATTGATTACAGAAAAATCTCCATACGTCAAAAGGGTGGAGGAGTTCGCAGACTCAATAAGGCAGGGTCGTGAATATCCATCCGCCTACTCTGGACTACGCTACCTAAATGCTTTTTTTATTTTTATAAACAAAAAGTAGGCCTAATAGTTGTTCATTTTTATGTTGATGTATATATTTTTGCTTTATGAAAAGGTTTTCAGAAACCACGTGTATTTTGACCTTTTACCTGAGATGAGTGAAACGTTTGCAGATTTTTTTTACAGAGAATTCCCTCTCTCTCTCTCTCTCTCTCTCTCTCTCCCCCCGTCTCTCTCACCACAGAAATTCCTTCCCCAGCCTCTACGGCGACAGAGTCACTTATTCTTCAAGCCCCATCCAGAACACACACACGCGCGCTTCGCAGCCCAGTGAAACCCAGCAAAGATGTTCTGTAGACGGGCATTGCAGAGACTCGGGCCGCTGGCACAGAGGACAGTCACACCATCAGCCAGAAATGGTGAGCTATCGACAGTGTAGACTAGTTTGAATGTTGATTATCAGTAGAAATGTGACGCATTAGCCTACAGACACGATGAGGACTATGTGGGGCAAAAACGCAGTAGGCCTAGTGGTATAATTTTTATACATTACAATTCGACAGGTTTTTGATTGAAGTTGCTCAGTCCCATAGGCCTAAGCGGTATTTTTTGCTATAATTGCGTGATTTGGCATTGTGCTGTCCACTCAATTAGCAGAACTGTGTACCAATGTACGGCCACGTTGTGTGAAAGTGTTTTGCACAAACTGAAGGTGTAGAGGTTGTCTTTCGAAAGCTTGTCGAAGTCGGCCAGCTCAGTTATGTCATAGGGAAAGTAAATTGTGTAAAAAATTGCCTTATAAGTTATATAAAATGGAAAGAAAGTAGGCCACAATGTCAATGTAACAACCTCTAACAGCAATCTAGCCACAGTAGCGAGGCATCCGCCCCCTTTTCTGCAAGGGGGTGTGACGAGCTTTGGGAACACTCAGTTCTTTGCTCAATTTGTTATGAAACGCCAATTAACAATCGACAAAAATCTGTGTTTTATAAGACAAATTTTTTCTGCATGCACAAATCAGATTCCTAGATTCAAGTCTCAAACGTTATGCCTTAAAAAGCCGTGTTTTAACATAGGACTATCCCAGGACGTGTACGTGCAGCAGCAATGTGTGGAGTGAACGTATAGCTGTGTCCATATAGGCCTGTATCTGAAACAAAGCAAGGGCGGTGGTGATCGCTACTAGGTCGATTTTGTTTCATCCACTTTGCACAGTATTGTTTTTTTTATGGGTCCAACTATTCTCATAACAATTGAAACTGTCCATTGTTCATAAAAAAGAGATAAAAAAGAGACTCAATGACGAGTTTGCATGTGAGATTAAAAAGGAATTAGGGTTTAATCGCTTTAGCTAGGTTTCTCTTTTCACGCGATCTTGCCATTGTAGAATCCCAGTTGTTGTCACATCGATCATAAGTGGAATCCGCCTCAGGCTTGATGGCAGTGAAGGAAACCTGTTTCCTGCTCCAAAATAGCTACGGACATATTTTAAACTCCGCAGATCACCAATAATAGTGATATTTTTTACGAAGTACCTAAAGTAACTAAGTACCAAAACCTACGTGGTTTGTCGGTGATAATCTTCCAGCTAGGTTCGTTTACGTGTCCTGGGGTAGAGAACAGGATCCTCTTCTGTGGTTAGGCAGCCCTTTTGCTGACTCTAGGGTTTATTGATCTGCAGTCGACAGAAAGAGGTGACATGTTTGCCAGGGCCTCATGGAAGGCTATCTGCCTGATGTGTGTGCGTGTGTGTGTGTGTGTGTGCGTGCGCGTGCGCTCTCTGTGTCAAAGGGGAGGTGTATGTGTGTGGAATGGGTTGTGAATGGCTCCTTAGAGAGGGCATAGTTTGCCCTTGCCTTGCATCCACAGTTGAAGGTGCTGCATGGGCCACATGGCCCGGCCTTCCGCTTGACAGCTCCATATTTCCTGTCTCCAACACACACCACTGTGCATATAGATAGCAGCAGATGCACGCATGCGCACGCAGAACACGCATGTCATGCGTCATGTAACGGCAGCCATTTTTGGCCCCGTAAGATTTGGAGTGTGTGTGTGTGGGTGTTGCCATGCGTGTCCTTTTGGACAGGCACTGACCTCTATCAGAGATTAACCGATTACCTGTAAATATAACTAGACTTGGACTTGGCCAGGTTGTGTTCCGGGTAGCACATCACAGGAGGGACAGAGATAGATTCTGGATTGTCTGACCCCAAAGTCGGCTTCTGTTTGGCAAAAAAGTTGTCTCCTCTCGGTTTCTGATATAAATCCGGTCTATCTGATTTTTGCTGTCAGTTATTTTAATGAAAATGAGATTGACCAGCTTCTGCTTTTGGTCTGTTAATGTGTTTCTTTAGATCTATAAACAGATAAAGTTTAAGTTCTTTTTTTAACAGTTAATGTTGTTTACCAAGGTAACCAACTTTGTGATAAAGAATTTCAGCATGTAGTTATTTTATGTTTGTAAGTTCTATTAGTTGGTTGTAAGTGGAATAACAGGCTCTGGGTTAAATAAACTAAACTGTGGATGCCTCGTCCTGCAGATCTAGGATCAGTTTCTCCCTGCCATGTCGAAGCTTTCACCATAAATGTAGAGGTCAAAGGGTCACCTTGGATCAGCTAGATACAAAATTACACTACCTGCTACCCAAGTCTTTCTGAAACATTTAGATTCTATATAACCTTTTTTAACGTGGGCGAACATTTATTAACATCAACCTAAAAGGTTGTGCAGTTAGAGGAGAGAATATTTTTACACGTGTGTTGCGAGTGGAAAGTCTGTGCTGTGTCTGGGGTATGTATGTGAGGAACATGCACTTTCTCTGACGGGGGCACAGGATGAAACATGAGAGTCTTAGCATGTGTACAGGGAGAGAAGGGGGAGGGGGGAGAGAGAGGATAGGCAGCTCACTGTGTTGTACATTGTGTTCCTTTATGGTAGCAACAGGGAAAATCTCACGCACGCACACGCACACTATTGTACATGACCTGCATGTTCCGTACATATGTGTTGTTAATATAGACTCACGTGTGTGCATGCACCTTGTAGAGAAACCTGCCCTGTTGTAGAGCGAGAATGTGTTGTATGTATGTGCCATACAGCCAAACCCAATCCCCTCCCTTGTTTTCTGACCTTTGAACAGGGACTTTAAAACCGTTCCTTCATGTTGTAGGCCTCATCAGAGGCCAATGGTGTCATGTAGTTAGTTAACGGCAGAATCTTGGTCATGCATTGGTTACTATCAACGGTTTAGAATGTTTGAAAAGCTTTGTAAGGCTTAGTCTGGTCCTCACTGTATGCAATACCAGAAAGAAAATGTGTGTAACTTAGGATGTCGGGGTTGAGGATGTGAGTTGTTTGTATTTTTCTGTCTGTTGTGTGTGTACCTGATGTCTCTACAGAATAGGGCTGTGCAGGGCTGTCAGTGTGTGCTAGACAGGAGCCACAGGCGCTGGTTTAACTTTGTTTTTTGGACGTGTCTAAATGCAAGTTTCATTGTGCTTAATGCACAGGAGACTGTTTTCTAAACCGAACTGATGGTTGTCCTGGCAACACAGTGTCCTGCTACTGCATCATGCATGCCCCATACTGCTGCCATGCTCAGCACAACAACTAACGAAGATCAACAACCTGCTTAGAGGTTGATTAAGGCGTCTAATCCTTTTCGTCATGCCGAGTCACTTTTAGCTGGTAGCTTTTAAACTTTGTGATTTAACGAACACCAATAAACGGGTATTAGGCTTACTTAGATTGCTGTTTACTATATAAAACCTGTGTGCAAGTGAGGGGTAGTCATCTTTCTTTCTAAAGACTGATACCAAGACCAACATCAACACTGTTTAGATGTTTTTTCCCAAAGCAGGAAATAGCCCACAACTGTGTTTATGTGTGTTTATTTGTTTGTGTGTGTGTGTGTGTGTGTATTTCTGACGCAGTGACAGGATTGTCCAAACAGATGAACATTTAAAGGGACATTTCAGTGTTTACCTTGGCTCCCATTTGAACCTTTCCATCTCTCCTGGTGCGTCAATAAACTGGGCTAGATTGTGTAACTGGATTAAAGGATGAAGAGTGGTGGACGCTAGAGCCCGGCCGTTTTGTCAGTTGGCCGGGTTTTTATCGGCTGATATGGGCCTATTGCAGATGTATATCAACCAGCACTTTCCTTGAGGAAGCGATTGCGATGAATTGTTTGATATAGAGATCACGTCATTGATATATGATTTGTAAAAGTTAAAACGTAAGGAAATGATATCAAGCAAAAATGTTTAGCCCCTTATAAGTGGACAAGAGTGGGAAACATGGGGGCCATTTTCTTTTTTTAAAGTAATCTTTCCATTCGACATAAAGTGTTGGGTGATTTTTCTGAGTGTGCGCTGTAGTGTTTTGATTACCTGGTCCGTTCTCTAACCCAGCCCCTCTCTCTCTTCCACCCCCCAATTTCTTCTTCAGTGGTTCCACTCCGGCAGATGTCATTTGGGATCCCTGGTGCTTCGGGCTCCAATGTGGTCTACTTTGTTCTGTGTGGAGGAGGCCTGACTGCTGCAGTGGTCTACGTGAGTAGGAACAAATCATAAACAATTAATCTCTTTGTAAAAATAGGAGATTTTTCAAAGGTTACGTTTCTAGAAGCTTCCATCATTCTACCGAACAATTCAATCTTCCTACAGTATTTCATGTTAAAGCCTTAATTCTAATTCCCTCTCTCGTTGTCATTTTACACACGTTAGGAAGTACTTGAAAGTACACAAAAGTATGTAATTGACAATGTTTTAGAAGACAATAAAGGACAACTTGTACTCTGCTTTCAACTTATTATGAAAGATTTGGCGTTGACAGAACTCTCCACACATTTACCATAATTACTTTGCTAACCCATTTAATATATGGCTTATAAAAGTAAATGTATATTATTGTTTGATTGTGAGGTAGCTCTCCCCAGCCTATATGCACTTCTCTAGTGCGATAGGACTCCGTGGTAACTGTTTCCATGGAGTTGACAGGGCAGCTGAGGGCTTTGGAGGGAAGGGAGGGGGGCTACATCTTGGCCAGTGTTCTGCTGGTAGACACTCATTGTAGTCAGTCTCTGTAGACAGTCATTGTGCAGGGACAGAAAACTAGACCCTTTTTATTAATACAAAAAAACCGGTTTTCAAAACATTTCTTTTCAACAAAAAACCTCTGTATGTGTGGGTGGTGTTAGGGTCATGTTACAGACAAAATGGCTGACTGTAAGGCGGCCATTTTGAAATAGTCTTGTGTTGTTGTTTTGGAATGTTAAGTGATTTCTCCTTCTGTCCCCCTCAGGCTTACAAGACAGTGAATGGAGACAGTGAGAGACACAACGACAGACTGGCAGAGATTAACTCCAGACCAAAGGGTGAGAAAACCATGCAATAGTATGCTTCTCTATCAAACTCAATGGTAGACAAGAATTTTTGCCCTGTTCTTTTATAAAAGAGTCTGACTGTAGCAATAGGAATACTATAGATCCATATTCTTTGAAGCCTTTAAATTAGTTCACTTTCAGCTCTCAAAATCTAGTTGAACATAGAATTCTAAAATGTAGCCGTTGTGTGAGTCTAGAGTTCTCACTCTCCAAAATGTCAAGGTAGTTTTGTTTTAAAAAATGTGCGGTCCAGCTGCCTCTGAATTTCAGTTCACATACCAGCCTGGCCATCAGTCTGTATTTGGGGAGGAGCAAAGCCAGTATTGAGGGAGAGACATATCTCTAAGCCAAGTTTGGCGGTGCCACCCAAATACTCCCCATGGTGGAATGATCACTCTCAATGCCTATTAGCTTGGCCTGTCACATTGGATTCCTGTCTGAAATAGTTTAGCTAGTTTAGCGTAGCACACTTGGGCTTTTAGGCTGATGGCTGTGTGCCCAGACCAGCTAACCGCTCTGATATAGTGCTTCCTGTTTCTCAGGTTTACCTGAGTAGGTTGTTGTCCAGATATTAAAAGGTCCTGGCTACTCACTGAGCCTTTGGGAGGGCAACACCAGGTTAAATATGGCTTTTCCTTTAGATAAAGATGGTCACTGAGGCTGAGTCCTGGTCACCAAGGCTGATCAGAAACAAATTGATAGAAATCACAGCTCATAAAGATAAAGAAATACATGTGTTTCAGATGACTTTAGATGTCAGTTCTGTTTCTAATAAACATGTTTTCTTTCTTCTGTTTTTTGGTTCAGATGCTGAAGAGGGTAAGTCTGTCTGTTTAATTCTTGTGTGGTTCATCATTTACCCATGTCAAACTGGCATGTTTGTCCAATTCTAACTTGGTTTTGAAATAACATTTCTCCTGCATCTATAGGCTTATAATGCCTGATTAATAAAAAATTTGAGGCGTCCTTCCTCTTTCTATAACCATAAATTAGGAGCCATTTTGTTTATCTTTATCAAGTAAGCACTAATAGCATTCCCACTTCACTTCTTTTATTTACTGTACACGTTTCACTATCCAGATGTACACGCATGGCTTGCTAGCATACAAATAAAATTATTATTTTTTGCTAACTTAATCAACCTGCATGTTAAACTGACCTGCAGTACTGTTTTAGCAGACCCTATTTTAACTGTATTTCTATTAGCAGCATGACAAGCTAGTTAGCAGTGGATTAGCCCCATGGCTAATAATATTAAGACCGTTTTAAAGGCTGCATTACTAACAACTTCACCTTTTAATACATTTCCTGTACCTTGTCTGTTTATCTCCCCTTGGGCAAAATAGTGTCCTTGTTTACAAACAGACACACACATACACACACACCAATGATTGCACAGCCTATAGATTGGTTATTGGTGGTAGATTTCTGATTCAGGGATTTTCTTATTTTAGTGGTAGTGTTAGTTAATAATAACCATTATTATTTATAACAACTTATTAGTTTGGTCATGGAATCAGAGCTCTATCCATTATACTAGGGGATTATGGTTTTGAAAGGTTTCATTGTGGACAAGGGGTAACGTTTATGAGGAGCAAAATCTTAATCATTGCCCAGAAATCCAACTGTGACTTGTGATCAATTAAACCACCAATTCATGAACAACAAAACTGTGAGGACTGGCACTAATACTAAGCACAAATGTCTCCAGTATGTTTAGGTGTCACACATACATAAATATTTAAGTAAACAAATGCTAAAATAAAAGCAGTATGGTTTGTATGGACTTCCAATCATATTTAGTTGGTAGTGGTGACATTTCAGATGCAGCCAACATATTAGAACGGATTAGCGATGCTACTTAACCGCGATGAGATCCCTTGCCACCTGTAGCAGATCTCTACCAGACATGCTAACATGCTAAGTGCTAATAGCTCAAGCTAATCCACCAGAGACACATCACATGTTGCAGCTGCCTCCAGCATGACAGCAACATCCCTTTCACTATAAAACTCATGGGCCGTACTCAAACTCCCTCTTTGAGCAACCTGCCCTTAATCTTAACCTCACCTTCTGTTTTAGGGGGGGGAGTTGTCCTTTGTGTTTATCACAGCATACTGCAAATCAAAATGTCTGCTCTCTACACCGTTTACTGTATCCTAACTCTGGGCACCATGTTTCTCTCCCCTCCCCTCCCCTCTCCTCTCCTCTCCTCTCCTCCGTGCAGCAGCTGCCCCAGCAGCAGAGGTGGCGGCCCCGGAGGCTGTGGAGGCTCCCGCTGAGCCCGCCCCCGTAGAGGTGGCAGCGCCCGTCGTCGAGGAGCCGGTCGCCGAGACCGTTGCCGAGCCTGCACCTGCCGCTGCGGAGGCGGTGGTCGAGGCCGTCGTCGAGGAGGCCGTTGCCGTGGCGGTGGAAGCCGCCCCGGCCGCTGAAGAGGCGCCGGCGCCTGTGGAGGCGGTCGTAGCCGAGGTGGCGGCAGAGGCTGCCGTAGAGGAAGCTGCTGCGCCAGCTGCAGTGGAGGCTGTTGTCGAGGCTGTTGCCGAGGTGGTTGCCGAGGTGGTCGCCGAGGCAGTGCCTGAGGCTGTCGCCGTGGAGGCGCCCGCAGGTACGGAAGCAGCAGTAGAGGCGGTCCCTCCCCCTGCCGAGGCCGAGACAGCCCCCGCTGCCCCTGAGGCCGAGGCAGCCCCCTCCGCTGAGGTGGCAGCGTGAAAGGTCAAAGGTCACCTGTAGATGGGGAAAGGGGTATGGCTTAGCTTTGGTGTGTGTCCCTCTCCTAAAGGCTCCTACGCACACTAGCCTGATGGACTCCTCACTGTCAGCTGGATGTGAGTGATCATGATGTAAATGTGTATGGGTTAAACGTGGCCGCTCATATCCAGTTAGATTTCTCTGAAGTGGAGGGTGAGTCCATCAGGCTAGTCTGGACGGCCTTAGCCCAACCTTGTACCCAAGCCACCCCCACACAGAGCCAGAACTCAACATTTTACAATAAGCAGCAGCAACAGATTTGGATTATGTTTCTGTACAGGACACTTGCTTTCTTTTTTCAGTTCTGCATTGGAGAGCTCAAGTGTCTCCCTGAACTATCAGCGTCACTGCTGATCAAAGGCAGGTGTTCCTCTTTTCTTTTTTTTTTTGGGGCGCTCTGGAGGTGTCTGCGCTTACTATTCAAACCATACTGAGGAGTGTCGAGTAGCAGGGGTTAACCGGGTTCAAAGTAAAAGTCGACGAATGTACCTTTTAGTTGTCTAAAGCCATGTTAGTGATAATGGAAACATATTCAAAAGGGGCCTTTCCAGATTGAAACACTAAGCTGCTTTGCTTTTGTCTGGATGGGTCAATTGGGCAGAGTGACTCTGCCTTGCTCAGGAGTCACTGTGCCTAGAGGTCTGCTAGGCTTATTCTTCTAATTGGTGATTCAGGCTTTTCAAAAAAAAAAAAATGTACGATTCTTTGGGATGCATTCCTAAATTCAGATGAAGTCATTACTACCCCAATAATGTACAGCACCTGAAGCAGGCTTAGGTTATTATGCAAAAAATATCTAATAATTTTATGGATTCTGTAAGAAAGGAATGTATTGCTGGCTTATTCTACTGCATCTTATTGTGAAATGTGACCAAAACCCTGCTTGCTCCTGTACCCCATTTTACCGCTCTACCCTCCTCCTCTTCTCTCACACAAAAAGATGTTCAGACGCAACTTACTTGAAATAAACAAAAGAAGGATTAGACAGTGATGTATTAATAGTTATGAATGGATGATGGTAATGCTCTTACACGTAAACTTGTCCAAATATAGACAAGAAGTATAGTCCAAGTTTATAATAATAAGGAGAATCCTGCACTGCAGGTTGTCGGATCCAGAACGAGCTGGAACTGTGGGCGCCTAGCAACACTTCCTGGTATGGACACTTCCTGTTTCTCCAGTACACAACAGTCTAATCCTTCAATATCATGCTGTCCAGGGACAAGCCCTTTATCCCAAGCACAGATTAGAGATCCCCCACCTCCCTTTGCTACACTAAACCCCGTTAGAAAACTTGTTGAAATAAACTTTTCTCAAGTCTGTGCTTGAGGTGAGGGGCGGTAACTGCCAGCATAAAACCCAGACATTTTACCATACCATTTACAGATCCCAGAGCCAGGCTACCTACAGTGCATCCCATTGACCATTAGTGAGTTTCTCTCTTTGACCTGCCTTACCTCTGATGGAGCACACAGACATTAATTACACTGTGGTGTTTAGTCTCCATTTTGAACTTTAGTTTAGAAGAATCCACTACTGGTTTGCAACTCGCCACACTGAAGCCGACTAGTAACTGTTTGGGCTTTTTAACACATCTTTACACTGGTTTGATGCAATCACAGATGACACACACACACACACACCAACTTTCATTCTCTAGTCATGTTATGTGCCATTTCGTTTTCAGCCTGAATTTGCCATTCACCTCAGTATGGCACTCAAAAGCAAAAGCCATTTTTCATTTATTTTTATTTTCCCGTGTGCCGGATACTGTTAGGATGTATCTTGTTATTTCGTAACTGTGAATGTTTCTGGTCAGGGGAACAGAAAAACGTGCTAAACTCATAATTTCATAGTTAATCAATCTTTCTCTCAACATTGGACATTTTTGTATGTTTGAAAATAAAAAGTTCTCATTTCAACTAATGGGCTTTAGTGTTAAGCTAGGAATGTGTGTGAGACGTTTTAAATGAATAAGGGAAGTTGAAGTCGTTCAATAAAGATATTGTCATTCAGTTTTTGTTCCTGTGAGTTTTTTTCAGCATGTGCATGTCACAGTGGAAGATTTCTTGTCATGCATTCGCTTATTGTATTATAATATTGGGCAATAGCTTTACAGAAGAACAGTACAGCCAGATTACGAGTCCCAAAGCTCCTTGTTTTTTCCTCAATCAATATCTAAGACTGTTTATGCAACGGCAGCTAGTGATAAACATTAACTACATTGATTGTACCAACACACACACACACACAAACACACCTCCTGCTGTGCTGTGCTGTGCTGTGCTGCTAGCCTAGACTCCCGTTCTCTGTTCCTGTAAGTGTGTTGAGGAAAATGTTTGTTGTATTATAATGTTAGTATCCTGTCATGCTCCTCTGAGTGGCCAAAGGTCTCACTAGAATGTAAACATTTTTACTTTCCATTTTTCTTGTTTTCACTTAGTGTGAGGTACAGGAGACAAAGTAACCTGACTGCTGGTACTACACATCCAGCCACACCACAACACACACCCATCTCTGCAGATACTCAGGAGGACATTTCAAATATTTAGCAGACACTTAGTAAAGTTACAACAAAAAAAACATGCCACCATAAATAGATAAACCTATTGGCTCCCTGTAATGACATGAGGTTATAACATTAGATGTGATTTTATTTAAATGACTTATTTATGACCCCAGTCTATCAATGCTCACCATGACTGTTATTTTATCAGGTCTTTAGTTGCTTTTACGCTACCTTATCACCTATGACCTTCGGTAAATTGACATTTTGTGAGCCATACTAAAACAAGGAGCATGACATGGCTGGGTAGTTTCCATGTAGAACCCCCTACCCTAAAGGCCAGTGTGAAGATGCCCCCAAAGTAGCTGTTTATTCCGCTTTAAGGTAAGGTCAGGTAAGTGCTTGACTGAACACAAAACCAAACTATTGATGTTCAAGAGGAGACAGTTAATCTTATATGTCAATTAAATAACAGCTACAGTACAAGAGTTGGAAGAGTGGAAGAATATTTTCATGATACCACTGTAGCATACGTCACACGTATGGATGGGTCTTGTAGAATTGCACAGTGGCACTGACAAATAGCTGCACAAAGCAAACAAAACCTTTGTACATTTTGAGAAACGGGCTGTGTAGAGCTATTAATAACAATCATACGTATTGATTCATATAGCACTTATCAGAACTAACATTACAAAGTACTTTGTGTGTGCAAAGAAAATAAGATTAAGGTAAACTTGGTTCTCGTTACAATAATCTGGATGGTCTTTGCTAAAAGGACTGCTGTGTGTGTCTCCTGGTGGTTTTGCCAGGCACCCTCCCAGACCTCCTGGCTGCTGCAAAGATGCTGACGGTCGCCGCCGCCTCCATGGGAGATTCCAACCTAGTCAGCGTCGTCCATCAACTGGAAACCGCGGAGGAACAGGAAGTGGTTCCAGAACCACCCACCAAGGAAGATGAGCAGAAGAAAGTCATGGTGGAAGAGAAAACGGCTGAGGTAGAAGAGGTAGAAGAAGAAGACGAAGAGGCTGTTGCCGTGGCAACTGAGGGAGAGGGGCTTGAAGTTCCAGCTGTTGATGCAGAACAAGTGGTCACCGAGGCGACCTCTGACACACAGGAAGAAGAAGATCCAGCCACCGAGAAGGTTGAAGGGGAGGAGGTGACAGAGGCCACAAACCCTCCTTCCATATTGGCAGCAGCAGAGGATAAGAAACATGCAGGTCCCACTGAAGAGGTGGGAGAGGCCGAGGCACTGGAGGACAGGGTCCCTGATGATAAAGCTGTGGAGGCGGAAGTTGCAGTAGAGTTACCTGCAGAACAGGAAGTTGCAGTAGAGTTACCTGCTGCACAAAATGTTGCAGTTGAGTTACCTGCAGTACAGGAAGTTGCAGTAGAGTTGCCTGTAGCACAGGCAGTTGCAGTAGAGTTACCTGCAGCACAGGAAGTTGCAGTTGAGTTACCTGCAGTACAAGAAGTTGCAGTAGAGTTACCTGCAGCACAGGAAGTTGCAGTAGAGTTACCTGCAGCACAGGAAGTTGCAGTAGAGTTACCTGCAGCCCCAGAAGTTGCAGTAGAGTTACCTGCAGCCCCAGAAGTTGCAGTAGAGTTACCGGCAGCCCCAGAAGTTGCAGTAGAGTTACCTGCAGCACAGGAAGTTGCAGTAGAGTTACCTGCAGCAAAGGAAGTTGCCGTGGAGTTACCTGCAACAGGGGACGTTGAAGCAGAGGCATTTCCAGCAGAGGAAGCTGAACCAGAGGCACAAGGAGAAGAGGGGCCCCAGGAAGCTGCACTGGCCGTGGGTACAAACCTTCTAGCAGCAGCCTCATCGGAAGCTGCTCTGGAGGTCCTTCCAGCTGCTGTCATTGAAAAGCCAGGGTCCGCCTCTTCATCATCGGACAACTCTCCTAAAGCAGCAGGGCACTGCCACCCGTGCTCTAAGGTTGCCTCCGCCTCAGAGGCAGCAGAGGCAGCTCCTGTTGAAGCAGGGCCAGCCCTGGCTGTTGTGAAGGATGAAGTACAGTCCGCCAAGGCCGGACCAGTGCAGACGACCGTTGAGCTGGATGTCGTACAGATGGAAGAGGATATGACGGAGGAAGGGTACACTGGTCAGAGACAAGGTAAACTAATGGCGGTTTACTTTTAAATGATTGAGTTATGGCTCAAGGCTGTACACTATCGCTCAGTGCTGACGTTTGCAAGGAATATCAGAACTGTAGGATAAGTATGAGGAATATTAGTTTGTGTTTATAATGTCCATTCATTTGAATACTCAACTCTGTAGGTTATCATCAATTTTAAGTGCAAACTGTGTTAAAAATTTGTTCAAATCTCTAATTACAAAATGAGCTGCAACGTCAAAGAATTGCAGTAAAGTACTCGTTGACTTAAACATGAAAATTTATGAATTAGTTCATTCATTTCTGTGCTCGATTTTTCCTGCCATTCCATCCAGTAAAACTGGACATATTTCTGCCTGTGCCCACAGAGTCAAAAGCCACACGAATTGCCAGGACTATTAACAAGGGTTGCACTGTGATGTAATAGTAAAGTTCGCAAGGTAAAGAGGCATAGAATTAGAAATGGTAGAATGGACAATAAGTGCCTTTAAAATTTGCCCAATCGGAATAAGAATAATTTTAGTTCTACGTTCTGGTGCACTTTTACGAACAATCATTCCATCGAATATCTTTTTTTATTTTGCAACTATGCTCAGACGTCACAAGAGATGTGACTATTTTATTGATAAACGGACATTGCCGGAGATGTGTCCCTTCTACTGATTTTAATTCTATGAACACAATTCAACATCAGCCCCAATCTAAATGACAGCAGGTGGTTTTCGACAGTTAAAGTTCTTTGTAATATTTCCAATGTCAATTTTTTTTGTATGTGTATATTTCCTTTTGCTTTTCTTTAATTCCCAGTGAGTTTGGCGTTGTTGACCGCTCAGTGATAAGCAGAAAACGGAGAGATGTGCCTTCCAGAAAAGACTCACCCATCTGACTACCAAGCTAGACGACCCAAGATAAACTACACAGAGAGAAAGAAAGAGAAAGGAGTTCTAAAAAAATTTCTAATGTGTTTATTTCATTTTTAATTCCAGAACATTCTCGCCACTCAGTTTCTATTCAGCCTATGTTTAGTCTATTATATTTAATGAAGAGTGTGCACCGTTGTTACTAATAATGACAGTCCATGAAGGTGCCACTACAACATGTATGCAAAGTTTTTCGTGACCAGTTGAATGTATTTGAGGTCGGTCGATTGTAAAATAATGAGCAGAGATGGGATTTTGGAGATGATTTCAAGGACCCCGATACTTGAAGAAGCATAGCTTGTTAAGCTGAACTTAGTTAAACAATATAGGACTATTTAACGACAATGATTTAAGTTTTAAAAAAGTATTATATAAGTACTGTATCAATTAAATTTAAATTTTTCTTGTTCTCTGAGGACCATAGACAAAATATTGGTTTTGTATAATGAAATAGTGTTGCTTGTGTTGGTCTGTGTTTATATGTTATGTAGTACATTAACGACAGTGAAGGATTATTTCACAGTGTACAGTGTGTAAACTTGTATAGACTCACTCTTGAGTGACGTTTCTTGAGTGGTGCACTCTACTTTGTTTTGTTTAACGGATGATGTTGAATATCGACAACTGCTGTACTTTGCAGTATGTACTTTAAAAGTGAGCAAATGTTAGTTAACCATAAGAAACGTTTCTGTGCTTTTGCTTATTTTTCACACACTAATTGAACAATCTCCCAGTGTCCACATGAAGGATTGTAGTCCACTACTACCAACTAGCTCCAAGAAATATCCCCATCCCTATGCCATGCTTTTGGCAAATGAGACAAGTCAAGCTTGCATATTAAAATCAGGCATGATTCAAAGCTTTGTATATGTATTGTTTGTTGTGGAGACACAGTTCTAATTAATATGTAAAGTGGTATCAAAACTAAGATATTTAATTTAGCAATTAATTAAATTGTTTACAATGTTCAGTTACACTATTTTGTTCATCTCTATTAAACTTGAGACAAAGGGAGGAAAATATTTCCTGGGCTAGATTTTTTAATTATTGATAGACTAAAAGTGAGAAATAGAGCACACACAAAAAATAATGTTACTAATAATGTTAAGTCTGAGGTCTAGAGGTCAAATAGTTCACAATAACCATGCATGTTTTGAAATTAACTTTATAGCAATTTAACACCGCTGTTTTCTCTTTTTAAAACTATACTTTAACAAAACTCTGTATAATACAAATAAATAAATGACCCAAACATCCTTGAATATTAGTACTCATCTGTGTTGCATTTTTGTCTTTAACGAAACAAAAACATGTATAATTTATGTAATGTTAAATATACAGTATCTTCGTGTTTGTTATTTCTGAAGGCCAGCGGGGGGCAGCAGGCTTCTTTTTTCCAACATGACGTCACGTGAGTCGTTTGTTGGCAAGCTGCGGGGTTTTGACCTGAATCTCATCCTTAAGCAAGGGGAATAGATAGCTACAAACACTACACCATATTTTTCTCCAAAATAACATTCGCAACGGGTTCCATTTATTATTGTTGGCGTCGGGAAATGTCAAACATTGCGACCATGCAATAACGGCAAAAATAACGCTATGGGAAAAATCTAACAGAAAACACCGTTGCTTGTTTTACGTTAGCGGTTTCTGGGTTAGCCGTTAGCTAGGCTAACTCTTTCCAGCTACGTGGTTCAGACACTAGCTGTCAGTTGTTCATACAGACTAGAAAAGGTACTTTTTTTGTATATATAAATATTGGTTCAACACTCTAAACTGAACGAGCAGCTTTTAGGTTTCCAAAAAGAAGAATTTTAAAAACAACTCAGTCTAGCAGGTGAGCTAAATAAAGTTTACTAACCGTTTCGTGGACTTAACCTTGCTAACTAGTAGTACGTTAGTGCTTTTTTATATTGTTTTCAATATGACTTTATTTCTGTTTTAGTCGACTCTATTGCTCCAAATAATTTTATACAAGCTTACTTAAATAATTTAGATCAGGTCGGCTTTCTTTGTAAAATTAGAAGTTTTATTTACATTCTAACGTTAATTTGGATTTTTATTAGTGCAGTACTACCCCCATGCAGTAGTAAATAATAGTGTAGGTTACAATGCATTATTTACCAGCAACTTGCTACCTAATAATTCATTGATTAGTCGGCAAGCTTTGAAGTTCATGCACAGACGTCTCGATGTAGTGCAGTTACCCTTGACATAAAGCTTTTAACTGCTTGTTTGATAGAAAGTGATTGTAGCCAATGCAAACAAACTATCCAGCCAAACGACTAGTCGCAATAGGGTGGGTGATGGTTATCAGGAACAACGTAGACCTTTGATCCAGCTTTATCTTATGCCGAGTGGACTCTGTTCACAGTTGACAGAGGTTAGCTTGTAGCCTCAGCTATGAATTGCGTCCTACTTGATCTGTTGATCATAGCAAGGGTACAAATAAATCCTGCCGTTGGCAACAAATTGGCGATGGAAAAAAAATCAATCACTGAAATTAACTTCTAATCACACGTGCCAAACTACTTCTGGTAAAGAAAAATCCAAGAGCTCAACAGAGCTGGGATTATACACTTTATTGTAACAACATGCCAACACGTTTTTTGTTGTTTAGTTCTTGTCTAATGTTGGGTAGGATGCAGAGGAATGACTCCCACGTAGTGTGCCATGATGAGACCATGGATACAATACAAAAAAATATACCTTGCAATAACTTTTGTCAATTGCAAAGGGCCTTACAGTAAGACTTGCACTTTTCTTACAATGTCAATCAAAGAAGAATGTAGAAGTCAACAAGTAGGTAGCCACACTGCAGGTCAGCCCTTTGGGTGCCCTCATAGAGCCCATACACATTTATTTATTTTTTAATAGTGGCTAACTGTTTTGCTAAATCTTTTGCTTGTTAAAAAACTCATCATATGCATCCTCATTTGGATTAATTTGTGACTTTTCAACACACTGGTCAGTACTTCTGGCATCCACTTCCCTTACCACTTTTCCATGGCTTCTCTGTTGTGCAGTTTAATTTGTTATTACCCTTATCTTTCCCTCCCCCTCTACAGTGTGAACACCTTGCTCTGTCTGATGAATAGACTCGTATCTGACTGCTAAAGCTGCTGCAGTGAGGGTCTGTTGATCCTGAATTGTGGGTGAACATTTGATGTTTGAATGAATTTTGAGGCGTGCCGGGTAGGTGGACGGGGAGTTACCATGGCAACGCGTTGGTAAGGGAGGGGTAGAGTTGGGGTCGTGCTTGTCTTTGTGTGCGTGTGTTTGTGTCCGTTGCTACAAAGGCAAATGAGAAGGCTTGAATTTACTTGTGAAACGGTATGGTTGTACTTTAGAGTCACGTGAACACAGATACACACACTCAGGCACCTGGTGACAGGGACCTACTATACTAGTCTTTAGCCGAGGGGCTTAGCGTGTGTGTGTGTGTGTGTGGTCAAGATGTGAGCCTTGTTTGTGATGGCTTTAATGCACATTTGTTACTATACTGAGCTGAGCTCACTCTGTGTGTGTGTGTCTGTGTGCTGTGTGTGTGTGTGTAAGTGTTTGACTTCAAGTAGAGGGCAGGGCACAAGGCAGGGTGTTGTATAGTGAGCAACAGCCTCAGTCAGTACGAACAAAAGCTCTGTTGTTGGATGATCATGTGATGCTGTGTGTGTGTGTGTGTGTGTGTGTTCCACCTCGTCATGTGATCTAGGGGCGGGGCTAGAGCAGAGAAGTGCTGAGTGGCTCTGAGAGACTCCTACTGCATGGAGTAGACAGACACAGAATAGACGAGAGGATGAAAGAAAGAAAGAATAGAAGAGAGAACAGGAATTGATGGACCAATCCGGATTCATCCTTTAAAAAAGAAAGAGAAAGAGATAGAGATAGAGGAATTAAACCAAGAGATGTCTCCGCTCTCCCTGGTTGGCATGGACTTGCTAACCACCAGCCAAAAGCCTACTGCCGAATGGACATATCCCAACCTATCATTGCCAGGCCTAGTGTCCCAGTGATGGGGCGTTTTGGGAATTTCCACTGCCTTCATTTGGGAATATTGGGACTCCAGGGTGGGAAGAGCTGGTTGCTGGAACGCAGGATAATGAAGATCCCATGATGTGAGACCCGGTGAGTCATTCTCCCGGTGTCGGCATTACAGGGCTAACATTTCAGAACCGTCTGGGACTCGGGAATATGAGGGGAACTAGTTAAGTCTCAACCTCTTGTCAGATCATATCACAGAACCTTAACCAGGACCCTGTTGTTATTGCCTTGGCTACTTTGGCTTGGTCGTGGGCAGCTTAGAAAATTGCTTTGTCATGCGACATTGTCTGTTGAAAAAAGTGCAAAATGTGTAATCCTTATACACTTATATGTTGACTGGATTTGGAAAGTGGAAAGTCGGTAGACCCAGCTCCTGGTTCCATTCGTACTGACTGGACTCCATTGCAACAGTAAACGGTTCAGGGCTGAGCTAGGCCTGTTTTACTGACTGTCTGTGGTGACATGGCAGTTAGCGGCTGGCCGCTACTGCTAGCCACCCTGAACATCCTGTTATACCCGTTTAATACCTCTGGGCTTGTTTGGTGCGTGCGTGTTTATTGTTTGTGTGTGTGTCTCTGCTTCTTTCTCTGTAACTCCCCCCCTTGCCCCCACTCTTTCTCTTCTCTCCTCTATCTTCTCTGTCTGTTGACCAGGCAAATACTAAGTTTCACAAGAATTGGCTTTAGAGAGCTGCATTTATGCTGGTAGAAGTTCTTTAACCACAGGCAGTAATGGTTTCTAGGAGACCGTGTAGCCACTCCCCTATCCAGTTCCAAGAGACCAGTGATGAGTCATGTTTGATTCTGACTACATTCGTGGCTCTGAATGCTTGGAAATATAGAGAGAGGCACACACACACACACACACCCCATCTTTCACTTGAGTTTTCAGCACTTGGACGTTAACTCTACAGCTCCTAGAGGTCAACACTCACTATCAACCGGCTGCTGTTGAATACATTAAGGGTATGGTTCCTTTAGCTGAGACGTCCCCACATCAGCGTTATTACCATGGCGATAGACCACTGTCTATGTCTATGGTTACTATTCACTAGAAGAATACTCCCAGTATAGGTTCTATCGTACCAACAACCAACACAACCGCTGCAGGTTTTTGGTGTCAATTCGACCATGTCTTGTAACCACGAGTCACTGTTTCTGAGGTCTGAATAGAGGGACACAGTAACAGACACTGGCCCCTGTGGCTGAGGTCTGAACAAGGGCTGGGGACACAGTAGTTAGCAGCTACAGTATGTGTACAGTGACTAGAGTGTAGACTGATATTTTACTCATCATGGTTTCTTTGCCTCCAGCCCAAACAATGGTGTGTGTGTGTGTGCGTGTGTGTGTGTAAAAAAAAAAAAAGGATGTGTATGCATGTTATTGTTTTCATATAATCCACCAAGTCTGAAGCAGGGAAGCAGGAAATTAAGACGTAGCAACGGTTGTCATGGTGTCAGCCCCCAAAGTGTTCTATTGCACACTCACTCTTTTAGAGAGAGAGAGGGCGGAGGGGGAGGGGGGTGTAAGGGGGTAGGAGGGAGGAGTGCTGTAACTTCCTGAGTAGGCAGACCGGCACTTCCTGCGGGCTTAAGCCACGAGAGAGGAAATGAAAGGCCGTCAGTGGTGGTCGGGGTCTTCTTAGTTTGGTAGAGGGGAGGGGCGGGGGGGGGGCTGCTGTCATTTGGAATGGAGAGGACACAGAGCGAACTGGTTCAGATGATCAGGACATCTCTCTGGCTTTGTTTAACATCCTGCAGTGGCTGATAGCAGGCTAGCATATAGAGAGACAGAAGGAGTGCTTCGTGAGATCACGTTACATCCGTCACTTCAACCCTGACCAACTCCAGTTGAACCACATTCAGCCCTAAGAGAAGAAGGTCCTAACTGTTGTTATTCTCTCCTTCAGTGTTTTGGTGGGGATCTGGCTGCAGTACCGGAGGCTGTCTCAGGGGGGCGCTGCAGTAAGGGAGCCTTGGAGAATCCTCTGCCTCTAGGGGCATGAGTCATGACCTCCGTGGTGCTTGTAGACAGCGGGGGGGCCGTGGTGGAGTATGTCACCGCCGTGGAGGACCCCCAACAGGTCAGACGGCATACACACACACACACACACACACACACACACTCACACACAAGGACACACACACACACACACACACACACACAAGGACAGACACAAAGACACATGCAATACTGTGCTATTATCCAATCCCTCGCTCCCTCAGTTCTCCTCCTTAAACTCTCTCTTCCTCTAAAACTCTATTTTCTAATCCCTGTGTCTACTCCTGTCTCTCCTCCCTCTTTCTCTCTAAACTACTGCATATCAATCTGACATGCTGTTCTCCTGTCTCTTTTTGTTTGAACATTTTGTTCAGTCCTACCCACTTTAAAGTATTCCCGTTTCTATATCTGTCTACAGGAGGAAGGAGAGTGTGAGGTGGAGGTAGAGCTGGAGGGCGAGTGTGAGGCGGAGGACCAGTGTGAGGAGGCCTACGATGAGGAGGAGGAGGTAGAGGAGGAGGAGGAGGACTACCCAGCGGTCATTGTGGAGGAGATGCCCAGCGCCAGCCTAGGGGAGGAGCAGGGCTTCTCGGCCCAGGTGTGGGTCTACGACGATGGAGCCCAACTGATGGAGGATGTAGGGGACGAGCAGGAAGTGGAGACACAGGTGGAGGCAGGTGAGACACACACACATACACACAGGTGTGTATGCAGGTGTGACATGTGCATACACGTACACAGGTGGAGACAGGTGAGACACACACACACACAACCACACACACATACACACAGTTGGAGGCAGGTGTGACACATGCATACACATATACAGGTGGAGACAGGTGAGACACCCACACACATACATAGGTAGGTAACACACACGCACACATTATACACGTACACATTGACACAGGTTAAGGCAAGTGAGAAACCCACACTCACATGTTAATCACAGGTGGAGGCAGTTGGGACACACACACATGTTAATCACAGGTAGAGGCAGTTGGAACACACACAAGTTAATCACAGGTGGAGACGGTTGGGACACACACACACACACGTTAATCACAGGCGGAAGAAGGTGAGACACACACAAAAAGAAGAGACAGTGGCGTCATCGCTTTGTTGGAACACAATGAATAGGCGTCCATTAGTGTGAAATACAACCCATGTATTTAAAAGAAGAATCCAAACTCTAAGTGATAAGGTGTGCCAGTTACACCACCAGTGTGCCAAAATTGCTGAGAAGCGGAGGGGCTGTATCTGGTTATTCTGAAGCCTACTATGCAACCCATTTTGGCGTTTTCAATTATTTTACTTTTATATACTAGTATAGGTTAATAACTTTTAAATTTATTTTATTTTCAGATTATACAAGCTTTTAAAAAACAAATGAAAAAAAGACCACATCTTTAATTTGTAAAAAATTTAATAAATGCTTGTAAGAGATTAGGAAATATACATATATTTTTTCAAGTTTATATATTTTGTCTGCTTTTTCTATTTTCTGTTTATCTTGCTTGTACAGTGAAACAATGCTTATCTTTGAAGATTTTTCTTCTGAATCTCTAGATTGGCATATAGAGAAACTGTTTCTATTCGTGCAGGAGGCACATACCAAAAAAGGTTTTTTTGAGCCCTTGTTGAGTAGACTGCGCCACCTTGTGAATATTTTTGATAGTAAATATATAATCCACAGATCATTACTGCATGCCATATTACCTTAAATAGCATTAGGTAGATCTTGTACAAGCTTATGTCCAGAGGAACGTTTGGGTAATGCATGCAAAGAAACCACACTAATGAGCTACAAGGCTCTGGATTGTTTTCCCTAGGAACTTTATTTTTATCAGTATAAACGCGTAAAAGTGTCTTGTTGATATGTACAGAGAACAGCCAGGTGCTTCACTGCACTGTAGTTTTCAGTCTGCTTGTCTATATATGCCGAAATGGACATTCATTTATCACAAATTTACATTTCGTCCTATCATCTGGTGCAACAGGTTTAACATTTATTATCAGCCGTCTCTTTTGTCCAGTACTCTCACGAAGTTAAGAATAAACCTGGGAATGGTATTTTTCTGTTCAGTTTGCGAATCGTAAGAGATTAAATAAAGGATAAATAATCATAAAACTGTAATATTTGTAAGATCAATATCTACGTGAAAGCGATGCGTTTGCGTCTACGTTTTTGAAAGGGTAGTGAGGAAATATCTTGTTTTTTTTACAATTGATTTTGGCAATCGAACTCCTGCTAAATCTCTTCCTGTGTTGATGTTCCTTCGACGCACGAGCTTTGAGAGCGGAGGATTTCCTGTATTTGGTGGGGGTGCGGACGAGTCTATCCATTTAGCGGTTATTCGTCGCGTTGAATTTGAGGAGATTTCCTCTTGTGGCGGAGTGATCCGAGCCACTGGCCGCCCATGCATTTTAGTGAGAAGTCAATGTGAATCTGAAGCAAAGGGAAAACATGGCGACTTCACTGCATGAGGGGCCCGCAAACCAACTCGATCTGCTTATCAGAGCAGGTAACGTAACGTAATTTCTGTAAAAACAAGTTCCATTAGAGATCTATATCGCGCGCCGCTTGTTTTTCTCAGCGACCGCAGCGTTCCTATCCTTTAAGTAGTTTCGTGAAGTAATGGAGGGCAAATCAGGAAGTGATCACCTTGGTTAGCAACCTGCATGACGCTGCTGCTCTTTTCTTCATATGCTTCTCAAATCTTCCAACTAAAGTTTTGCTTCAGGCAATGCATTTAAAGTTATTTATTTGCATGCACTCTCTGTTGCATGGTAAAGAGCAAATATCTAAATTAGGTTTTGTTTAAAATAACGGTTTGCTGCTCGTCAGCTAAACCAGGAAGTGTTGCGAGATGTTGTCTTTCCTACGTCTTTGCCACGCTGTCTGAGTCGGAAGGGCATGTGGATTAATTTTTTTTTTCACCAAGCATGATCTGGACTGTCTTTTTACAGTCTTTGTGAATTTGAACGGACTTTTTTTTTTCGGTACCGGTCTTTTCTGCATATATAACTATTTTGCTAATTTGAGCAACCTGTCACACTAATCTGTGTAAATTATGCCTGGTACGAAATAACTCTTATTAAACAGCGTTGTATGCGGCATTAAGTGTCTGAAAAATGTGTCTGCATTCATAACCCGTTATTTTGTTGTCTATAGTCTCTGGTCCCGTTATCTAAGCGTGGGCAATGCAATGGTTGATTTGTATTCTTGCCAGAGTACCGACGATAGATTTGATTTACACTTTGGGATTAAGCTATCGCAAAAACATTGTCCACCCGTTTCTTATGTATGTATCTTTTCGTTTATGGTAAACTGATATTGCTCGTTTAATACTATTTAATTTTAATGTAAAAAAAATATTGGTCGGCCACTTGGGTAGCGGAAGCATTGTCAAAGATCGGGCGGGGTGTCTACTTGATTGACGAGTTGGTTCTTCCAATGGTTTCCAGACATTTTTAAAAAGCCCTTCTCTAACCAATCAGCAGTGTGGAAAGGGTGCCAATGAGTGTAGTTTTTAAGCCAATAGTGTACGGGGCGGGTGTAAGGGGACGTAGATTTGTCTGCTTCTTCGACGAGAAGTGGAGGGAAAGGATGGAGAAAGTAAACACGGAAGTCTTAAGGGAGGGAACTACTTTTTGTCGGACTCTTGTATTCAAGCCCTTGAATAAAGGACCACATCTGCACTGTTTTCTAACATTGAAATCTTACGCCTTTTTTATTTATATATGTATATATATACTAAAGTTTTATATATATATATATATATATATATATATATATATATATATAAATTTATTTTTCTTTTAGCTCCCCCTATATTCGTAGCCGATGGTTTTCTATATAAAGTTATGTTATTGCGATAATTATAAACAAATCAATAGATTTGAGTAAAAATCGTACATTAAACCTCATTGTTTCTCTATGATTTCACTGACCTTTCATACTTGTTGCCTATTGGTTGGTTTATGTCAGTACTGCTGCCTGATTTCAAGGGCAAGTCTGGGGCTTATAGAGTAGCATATACACCACGTCGCATGTGTGAGAGAGGGGGCTGGGCAGCCTAAAGTTAGCCTCCTTCTGTCCCCTACACTGTCTATCGCCTCAGACAGATAGCCAAACATGGGCACGTTCGGGTGTAACGTAATATCAGGCCCCCGTTTTTAGGATTGACAACAGCAGGTGCCCCGAGTTCCGTCAGCCCTGTCTCCCAAACGGGCTGAGTTTCATTACTTTAAAACAGCGTCTCTCCTCTCCTGTAAGCTTGTTAAAGAGTGAAGTAGAACAGATAAGAAAATCCCAGGTTGTGATTGGCTGAGCAGGTTAAACTGTTAAGGGATTATTGACGTTTGGGTGTTTGAAAGTGACGCCAAGTCGTCTTAGGAGCTGAACACAGTGGTTGCTGGGAGCCTTTCTCTTACTGAATATGCTATCAGATCTCATATGACTGATGGGTATAAGCATGTGCCACTTGACTTAGATTACATAATTCAAGCAGGCCAGATGAGTGGTTGTTAACGTGGAGGATGAGCACGGCATGTATTATTTGTTTAAGGCCTCTTAGTAATTATGTTTAAGTGTTATTTTAAAGATAAAAAGGTCATGTGTTGAAAGTGTGAGAGACATGTATCATTTGCAGCACAGCAACACTGAAAGTAATTGTCAGGATTAGTTTGTAACATTCCAAAATGAACACTGATGTGTTTTGTGTGTGTGTTTGCTTCAGTGGAGGCGTCCGTCCATGGCAGCCACATTCACTGCTCTGATAAGACCATTGAGGCGGCAGAGGCACTGCTACACATGGACTCACCCTCGAGCTACAGAGGAGACCGTAGCCCAGGTAACGACACACACGTGCTGTCACTCTACAGTAAGGACTTCTTAAGAAACACCTCCTTTGTTTTACTGTAGAAAAATTTAATTAGCATGACAAATTTAGACAGAAATCGTGTGACACAGTGCTTTATTTAGCAAAAAATTTCGATGACGTTGTGTGTTCAAGGACCTGTCTGAGGCCACGCTTCCCTCTTAACTCCGCACTTTTTTATCCCTGTGTCCCGTCTCCCAGAGGTGTTTGTCCCTGCCTGCGTGTCCACGCCCGAGTTCCTGCACGCGGCCATGCGTCCTGACGTGATGACGGAGACGGTGGTGGAGGTGTCGACGGAGGACTGCTGCCAGGAGGACGACGAGGACATGATGGACATGGAGGAAGTCTCCCTGCTGGAGGAACCAGAGCCCGAACCAATCAAGAAGAAGAAAGGTAAACTAGCTATCACTAACTGGCCTACTAACTAATTACCACTAGCCCTAACCCTAGCCAGGAAGATAAAGCTGCACTAACTAACTACCAGGAATGATCACTTACTAGTTCACTAACTGAAAAGATAAACCAGTCTGTTGGTCCGGAACTATTGCTAGCTTGTCATCTAACCAGCCAGTACTTTAGACAAACAGGAAACAAAAGTAAGCTAA
>JAVQIZ010220413.1:0-16582 GCA_036023535.2 Galaxias brevipinnis | reverse complement strand
GTATATATACAGTATATATATATATATATATATATATATATATATGTATATGTGTGTATATATAAATATATATATATAAGTATGTATATATGTATATTCGTTCTTTGTGGTTCCCACTGAACTCCTATTCCACCTTGATCTCTCCCTTTCTCTTCTCCTCCTGGCTCATTATCCCACTCCCTCTGCTTTCTTAATGCTGTCTTCCTATTAGACCTCTAGCTAGCCTATCTGGTTGCTTGTTTTCACTCTGGAATGCATGTTTGGTTCCTCTCCTTTAACACTGTATTCACAGGGAATTGTGGTCTACTTTGCTCAGGTCGTGAATACTGATCTGCATGTGTTGGCTCATGTTTGCAGTTGGCCATTTGCAGACCTGCAGGTCATTTCCAGAGGGCTGCTGTGTTACCAGTGAGACTGGCCTGAGTTGGCTCTGCTCTTCTGCTCTAATAGTATTTATGCGATCAGCACTTGTGATGACATTTTTATGCAATGTTTCCTCTTCTGTTTCACTATTTTCAGTTTTGTTTGAAAACTGTTCAGGCAAGGCTTGCTGTCTGCTGTTGATTGCTTGCATATCACATTCATTATCTGAAAGAAAATCTTTGTGGCTCTCGATGGTAAATATCACGGGTATTATTATTCAACAAATATATGATCACAACTCTTATCTTCCTAAAATTTCTTGATAATTGCAGAGTATGCCTTTGCAGATGCTATACACCTAGTAAGGGTTTTAAAACCTTTATGACCCACACTAGAGAAAAGTGCTATGCTAAACAGTCCTTTTTTTGAACAGGACTAGTCCTCGTCTCAGTGTGATTCACCCTTAAGCCTGGTAAAATCTCAAATCCCCAGAGCCATTTTGTTTCATGCTCTGCTGTTTTCAGTCCGGGTGTTGTCAGGGAGAGTATAAGAGGCTCACCAAACATGTGCCCCTTTGTATTTCTACCGTAGCTAAGAGCTACATATTAGGGCATAAACTATTTGGAATTACTTATAAATGAATAAGACAAAGTAGACGGGAAATTTAAATATATATGTATTGTTTGAGTCAAACTCTCATCGCAGTATAAGTTTGATATGGATTCTGAGAGAGGGGCAGCAGCCTGGTCCTCCCGGACTGAACTGTCTCTCTTTTCCTTATGATGTCACGCTACAGTAGCTAACCTGACACAGATGCCAAGTGAGAGTTCACTTATAGCCGCAGCAAACCAATCAGACGGTCTCGAGTGAGACAATTATACGTTCCTTCCCAATAGTGTTGCTTGTCCAATAGCAACACATCAAGCCCGGGACGACTCGGCATCACACCCAGAGATGAGGCGTGCCTTTCTGAATAACTAACTGTCTGATGTGAGCTGGCACTTTTCAGATAAGAACAAAATAGGGTCCCATAGACGCCCCCTCGTTTTCCCCATCCACGACCCTCTCACTAATCTGTTTAAAGTGCTGAGGGGCTCTTTCCAGCGGGAGCGGGGCGCTTGCAACGGGACTAGCAAAAAGGTTAATGAATTCAACACTGTAAGCCCTGGATTCCCCTTCCAACGGCCACAGTCTGTCTGTGTCTGGTCGGCACTGGGCGATTCGAGCGGCATGCTGATGTAGAAACAGCTGCGGAGAGTACCACTGCTGCCCCCCTCAGGCAGAGGTCCAGAATTACACAGCTCCCTGATGAAGTGTGGGAATTTGGGCAAGAAATCAAGGGGTATTTAACTTAGATCAGTTCCAATTCTTGATATCCTGGAAAACTAAATTTGGCCTGTGCATATTTTGCAGACGTTTTTTTCCCTTCCTTCCTGTTTGCGGTATCATCGGCAGTAATGCGGCATTGCTTGGATTGCATTGTGGCTCAGTGCCTGAGAATGCCTATATAAAACGGATTAGGGGAAAAAGAAGATGTGTGAAAACTACATAGTGTGATCACACCCCATCTGCTGCAGAGTAATCTCGTCAGTAAGCAGCAGCACAGGGAAAATCAATGCAACCTTTTCTTTCAGAGGGGAAAATGACAGAAAACAATGACTAGTGTGTGTGTCTGTGCCTGTATGTGTGTGTGTGTGTGTGTGTGTGTGTGTGTATGTGTGTGTGTGTGTGTGAGAGAGAGAGAGAGAGAGAGAGAGAGTATATGCGTTCCATGTGTGGGTTTCTCCGTCTTTGCTTGAACTGAATCTCATGCTATATCTCAACAACTTGACAGACAGCAGGCTTCAGTGGCAGGGGACCTGAACCAGTGACCAGAAACAATCCCCCGACAGCCTGTGTATTTTGGGTTTTGTTTTGTTCTCCGCGCGCATGTTCTTTTCACCTTCTCCCTATCCTGCCACTGAGCGCCGCTCAGCCTCGGCTGCCGACCTCACTGCTACAAGGGGTGAAAACAAAATCCAATTTATTTGATTGAGACATTATTGGGCAATACACGGGAAACGCTATGATTAAAACGATGATTCCGATTCGTCGCAAGTCGCAACCCAGCCGTGCGGGGAGAAACACATTGCCCTAATTTGCCATGGGTGACCAAGTGGAGCGTAACCCCGAAGAACCCACTGGAGACGGCATCCTCCTGCAGCCCGCGTTCACCGCCTCACTCCCCCACCCCCCCTCTCCATCCCCTTCTGCATCCTGTGCGCTGTGTCGTATTCATGTCCTGATGTGTTTGTTTTCCCTGTCGATGGTAAAGGCAGAGGAATCCACTCATGACCCTGGCTCAGTGGCCTGCCTGCCTCCGTCTGCCGTTTCGATGACAGGCGGTGAGTACGCAGGCTGCCTTGGGACTGGAGCAGCCGCGTTACCCTTAGACCCCAACGACAGGTAGCAACAGTGGAGGCCGGGGCATCCTTTATTTCTGGGCCTGGAGCAGAGCCTGATTGACAACCTGGGAGATGAGAGGGTCCATCCAAGCCCCATCTCCAGGCACTTACACACCCATGCTGACACTAGAAGCACCACCGACTGCAAACAGTCTGTGTGACCACTCATGCACACTTGTTGATGCACATTCACACACTCACACACCTACTAGAGATTTACATGGGATGTGACACGTGCAAGCACACACACACACACACACACACACACACACACACAGATAGAGAGTGAGACATGTATTCTCTGACTGTCACTCTGGCTTTCCCTTTGGCTGTGTCCTCACTAGCTTATGGACCTGTAGAGTGTAGACTGATGCCCGGAAGACTAAGACAAAGTCACACACCCTCCAGATGACATCCCCCACGCATACTTTCATGGTGTGTTTTGAAGTGAGTCATAAGCAGAGTGTGACTTTTTCATTCCAGGCCGTTGTTTACGTGGTGCACGTCCCATGCATGGCTCTCCCACTTTACTTTCCCCGTCTAATTGATGTCCACTGTGCTCCCCCTGTGTCGTCGCAACAAAGAGTACATGAAAGCCTTGTTAGAACAGCACTGCATGAATACTGCATGCCACAGAGGCGTGTTTGGCCAATTTACCCTTCTCCCTTTGTGTGACAGCTCCATCAACAAGCGAATGGATGTGTTCCACGTGTATAAATAAAATATTGAGGTATTTTGACATTTTATATTTATTTTTAAGGGAAAAGTTCTTCTCAACATCTGACAAACCGTGTGAGTTAGTTGGACTGCACAGAAGCCGGTGGCAGCCAGCAGCTCTCACGCAACTTTGATTTAATCTGTTCCAGCATGTGAGGCAACGTGTATTATTCTGAGGGAGACCGTAGCACTCTGCCTGTTCTACAGCTAGGCCTATATATAAACTTCAAAGCGGTTCGGAGCAACACTATAATATCATGGAAATAAAATGCAGGGATTCCTCTCAGGACGGCTGTTTGCTGCAGCGTGTTTAAAAATTAAACTCACTTGTCGCAGGCCTTACGAAGTGCCTGGCGAATTATTAGCAGCATAAAAGAACAAAACATGAAACGCCACAAAGATCGGAAGCTTTTGATAATGTGCAGATTGGGACAGTGATGGTGTATTTGTTTGTTTCTTGTCGGTTTAAAAAGAAATTCAGTCGTTTGGAAGACCAGGGAGACACAGTAGGCCTATATACAGCACTAATCCAAAATGGCAGGCAACACGATTTCCGCCCAAGAGGAAATGAAAACGTGTTTTCAAAGTCTTGACATCGATCAGGGATACAATTACCTCATGAAGATCAACGTTTGCCCGACTATACAGGCATGTTGCATACAACATGACTATTTGAATGCAGAAAGACTGAATAAAAAGTTTTCTTTAAGTAATTAACCTACTCTAATTGAGGGTTTTTATTATTATAATTTTTTTGGTTAATTGCCGCCAGCTAATTTGTGTTTTGCGTACACTAGACCCCCATTCAACTGCTGCACTATTTGTAAAGGAAGAGTTTGAATGCCAGTGTAGGCTTGCATGCCCACTACATTTAGCGAATAGAAAGAGCCTTTTGTGTGCGTGTGTGTGTGTGTGTGTGTGTGTGTGTGTGTGTGTGTGTGCGTGCATGCGCGTGTGGTCAGGGAGAGCGAGAGCAGCCTCAGGACTCTGGGAATGGGAGTTTATCGAGGATCTATTCTCTCCCACACTCTTCTGCTCTGATCCAAACCAGGCCTAGCCCGTGATTTCCCCGGAGTGGAGGAGGCTAGCTCTGATATCCCCTGGTCAAGTTTATCCCTTCAGCAAAGTTCTGGTCAAAATCAAGACATGTTGGCTCAGTCGATCACCCTGGAGCACATACAATGAAGAGGGAGAGTGGGCAATAGTCAATCCATACAGACTGTGAACTGCCCTTTAGCACTCACAACTCTTTTTTTACCACAAGTGGATAGCTGCTAAGCATCAACTGGATTTTCTTTAAAGATGGTAAAACATATTTGGACATTTTTAACATAATTCTGCCATTACATGCTTTATTCATTATTTCATTTATTTTCTATCAGAAGGTGCATAGGGACTGTTATATTATTCACAGGTTGCAATAGGTCACTCAGAACAGTTTCAATATATGTTACTTTGAGTGAAATAATCCACGTTCTATTGTTGTATTGTCCCATCCATATTTGGTCATGCAGTCCTTCAGAGGTCCACTCTCACTCTCTGAGCCAGCACATGCAGCTGTTGAAGAACAGCTGGGGTGTATAGTGAGTTGCTGTCATGGGTATTAACGATTGATTGTTGCTGTCATGGGTATTAACTATTGGTTGCCACATAAAATGAAACAAAAATGCTATGAATTGAATTGAGCTACAGAAAGAACATCATTAATAACCAGCATGATGCATTTGTTCAGTGCCTGAAATACATCAGATTTATTCTTTATAATGTGTTTACCTGAATGTTCATGTTAGTATATTAGTGTCAATTAGAGAAAACAAACAACGTTGTCTTGGTGGACCAATGTGTTCTTATTTTGAATGTGCAGGCTGAGGAGACAAGACCAGTGCATGGATTGGAACAAGGTTTTATTTTTCTAATTCCATTGATTTACTATAAAAGTCACATAGACACAGAGAATTAAAAAACATATTTCACAGAGAAAACATATAATAATGCAGAGACATTTAAATAACTCCTTAGTAATCATAAATATTTCAATTTAAATAGTATTCTGTTTAAAAAAAAAAAATCTGTCCAATACTCTTAGAAATAATACTGTTTCTCTTTTTACCCTTTTATAAAACTAAACTTCAAGTCCTTTCCGGCACTCTCTCTTTGTCTCAGTATGAAGAGTGGAGTGAGAGCACTGCTCCCAGCAGGTCTTCCATGTGCCTTTTGGTCACGTGACTTCTGGGACTCCAGCCCTGTGGGTTTTTCCCAGAGTCACCTCTTTGTCTTTTTCTATCCTTTTCACTGTGCTTTCTTCCTTCTGTTGATGCACTTCGTCTTCTGGCTCTCGTCCTTGTTTATTCTTTTGTTTGGAGGGAGAGAGAGGAATCAGTGTTTAGATTTATGGACTAATACAAAACATATGGCTGTGTTGAAGCCTGCTGCTAACATTGACTTTTACTCATAGAGTCAACATAACAAACATAAAAAACATTCACAATATACAAAGATCTCAGCCTTTTCTAGTTATACTTATTGTGTGTAAATCCATGCTTAAAACTAATTTCCTGTACTCGCCATTAGACTGCAGCAACAAAGTAACATTGAATGGATAAATGCCAACCAGAACTACAACAATCATGATTATAAAGGTGGTGGTGAAGAAGATGAGGACATTTCTAATCCTAATGTTCAATCAGTGGTTGTACCTGTTCCAGCACTGGATAAACGCTTTGGCCAGCTTCCCGTCAGTATTCAGACATCTCTTTGTCTTGTCCTCCTCCAGTGTAATACTGCAAAGAGGAAATATATTAACTAGATGGAATAAACGTGTCCATTGTTGTCAGAACCTGACCATATGAATCTGGCATTGACAAAAGTTCACAAAAGCATACAGCAACAGCATACAAGTTCTTCTGCCATTCCAACTTACATCAGCTGAGTTTTCTCGCAAGCAGGTCCCTTTTCAAAAACCTGGAAATCGGAAATGCTCTCGGTAGTGAATTTGATGGTTCCTTGACATTGGCATCTGGCTCCGGGGACAAACTGGGCTGTGGGTAGAATGAGAGACATTAGCGAGTGCAGACGTTGTGCCAGAGACGTTTGCTGCATGTACTCTCGCCGCACTTTGCTCTGAGTTGCTGTCCTTGCATTGAGCATCGCACACATGTTCTACCAGCACACGCTTCCGCATTCTTTCTTTGAACAGCTGCATGTATTATGTTGGACTTTAAAGTGCATACAGGATCACATTATTGTAATTGTTCTTACCAGCATAAATAATATTATCCACTCACCTTCATGGAGCTGTATGCAAATTGAAACCAACACAATCAGGACAAAACCACAGGCTTTGGGTGAAAGGGCCATCATTCCGCAAAATAAATGCTAGATTTAGCTTGATCCTTGGTAAGGGTTTGGATTGAAGAAGCCCCTTGGTTTGTCAAACAAGTTAATGTGAAGTGAAATCCAACTTGCACTCTTTATACGCTAGCCTCGAGTGGGCTTTCCCAGACCCCATGTTATTTCCCGACAATCTAAGACTGCTGTTTCTTTGGAATTTCCACCGAGACATGCTGAAGGAATTTGGTTTAGAGGCAGAGGGAGGGGACTGGGACCAGAAGGGAAAGTGAAACACTACTCTCTAACTGGGTGACTGAGCCAAAGTAAATTTTTTACTCATGATTTCACTGCTCAATGATTGATGAATCATTATTTGTCTATTGGGGCCGAGCCATATCTGCAAAAAGGTTATTCTACAAAAAAATGGGTCGCGGCAATTTCCTCTGAACTTACACCATTAGTCGACACTTCTGCTGGGAATTGAGTGATGACGTCACTGAAAGTCAAACCAAATGCATTGAAAGGGGGTCTAGAGGCCTACAACCAGTATGCAAAGATATGTCACATTGGAAATTATAGGTTATGCGTTTGTATTTTTGTACTTTTACTTTTTCATACATAACTTAATTGTAGTGCAGAAAATGTAACCGTAAATTAACATGTATATCAATTGAAAGTGAAGTCCAACAAACTATATAGAGCAGTAAAGCACCCACACTCCCTCTGAGACAGACACAAACTTGTCCCATTACTGGAAACAAGAGTTAACATTGTGATGACAATTGAAAGGTAATGTTGTAATTAACGGAAATGGGTTTCTTTGGTCAGAAATCTTGCCTGTGGAAATGATTTAAATGGCAGCATGTCTAGATCATAAAAAGCAGCACCTTTGCAATGATTCTTTCAAAGTGGTAAATGCTAACTTCGCAGTTAACATCAGTCAAGGTCTGTGTATAGAGGGTTGTCTGTTTGCTGTATGCACAAATGTGCTTTGGCAAGTCAGTATAAATACAACATGTGTCAACTATAATGTGTTGTATTTTAACGTTTGCAGGATTATGAATGCTTTTTGATTATCACAAATTTTAAATTGTTAGGGAAACGGTGTGTCATTCTAGAAACCTGGGTCAACTGTTAATGGGACATTCAGTGAATTGTCAAGTAGGGAAGTAATGAACGGAATCAATTGACAAGTTTTCATACTTTTATGATCTGCGGAATTATGCCATGGTAGACATATAATTCCGAGCACTTATGAAAATGAACCAGCTCAAGAGAACTGGTGAAGCTTTCGAGTACGACTTCCTTTCCCGCTCCCCTTTATGTGTCAAGGGGAGGACGATGGACCTTGGCCAAGAAAGCTTTGTGGATAATCCCGCAGACGGCCTGCTGAAAAGGCTTAGCATCTGCTTACAGAACTTAAGGAAAAGGGAAACTTAAGGAATTTGACTGGTAGAGCGTGCTGAATATGTTACTGTGTTATACTGTTGCAAAGAAAGAATAGATATTACACGCACAATTTGCATAAAAATACGATTTCATCTTATAAGCAGTGGTTTTAAGTGAATAAAAGCAATACATCTGACGTCAACTAAAATAGTTTTATTAATGAATGCAAATACACAAGCAAAAATGCTAGTATTGTAAACTAGTATACAAAACAATACTGCTTTTTATCATCTAGAAAGTCTAGATTTGAATTATTTCAGGGGCAATATTCCACATCAGTATTTTGCCTGTCCTCCCTTTAGTTCTGACTCACTTTCACAGTATACTCCTCTCTAGTTGTCTTCCTGCCGGGGAGCAGAACATACATGGGAGTTAATGGAAGCGTCCGACAAAATCACTCCACTTCTGTCTGAGACATGTCCAAATTAAATGTCTCACAGTCATCCCAGAGTTATAGAAATATCTGGATAACTACTCACAACACATGTTGCCTTCACTGGAAAATTGGAATTACTCTCTTGGGACATTCTTGGTCAAGCTACTCCAGCAAACTGGGTTTGCGCAAACAACCAGTCGACAGGGTCTTGGGTGGAACGAGCCGATCTTCTCCACTCCGATTGGTGGTTAGTAGTGAGTGACACATCCGTTGGACCAACGGCGGCCCAAGGTGCGTAAGCCATCGAGTAGTGATAGGGTAATACAGGTGTGACAATGGGGCATCTTCCAATGGGGTGAGAAGCTGGACTTGTCATCCATCTGCGGTGACCTTTGAGTGGGCCATGGCGTGGGTATGGGGCAGGCTGGGAGAGTTCTTTAATAGAGTCCACGTACTCTTCCATAGTATGGGTGGCATATTCAGTGTCCCCATCCTCCAGTGGGCTCTCCTGGATCTCACTAATAGTTGGTAACAAGGCTACTGTGGAGCGGCGTCTGGGCCCCATGCTGTTGGACCAAGATACTGTATGTTAGAGTTCATTCATGATCCTTAGCAACAAAAGTTCAAAATAATACTGCTCAACAGTTTTTACAGTGTTGCTCTTTAATTCATTCAAAATGTACACAAGTGTCTTGCCCATCATGTATCACAGTGTTATAATCAAAGTATTAGTGATTGTAGATAAAACCCACTTGAGTAAGGTGCTGTTGATAAAAATAATACAAAATAAGTTGTGATTATGGATAATAAATGGTTGATTTCAAAACAAACTCACCTCCTTCCTTCAGTTGTTTTGTCGTTAATATTTCTTTCTCCCAAATTTTCTCACAATGGCTGTGTCAAGCCAGTTCGGTGTTTTCCCTTCAGCAGGTTGCTTGCAGCACTCTATATTTCACAACCCTGTCTTACTGTAGATGTCTGGCTAAAAGAAGAGATCAATGCGTAGCCGAAGCCTCCGGGCTCAGGACTCGGGACCTATACTGTATGTGGATTAGCTTGGCAGGTGGGGCTTTTAAAGAGCATTAGTGCAAACTGGGCTAATGGTGTTAAGTATAGCCTGTCAACAGTCAGGCTGCTCTTGATCTGCTGGACAGGAAGGTACGGGTAGGTGGGAACGCACAGTACGGGGGCAGTGGGGATCAATGAGGCGGGTGGCAGATCAATGGGTGATAAGGGTGTGCAAGAGTAGTGGATGTTAACTTCACATAGTTACAGCTCAGTGTGATGTGGTCTGGTTGGCATTGTGATGGTGACTGAGGGGTTTGCTTATATAAACACATTAACTTATTCATTTAGAAACTGAAAGGGAAACTAATGTTGCTTTTCCCAGAGCATTGCTCAATATAGTTCAAGGCAAACATATTAGTTCCAATTTTCAAGAAGCGTCTTACAAAACGTCCCAACTAGGCAATTTCCTAACCAAAACTACTATTAATAATGTGTCCTTTTACAAGTGTGTTAAGGCTACAGAACTGTAGACAAGTCTGGAAGTTATGACTATAATGAAATAATTGCTATCCCCAAAATATCTATGTGAAGAGAAACTGCAGCTGAATCGTTTTTGTTATTGGTTCTCTTAAATTTATTTGCAATGTGCTGCATATAGATGTGGCAGTATGTTTGTCTGAAAAATCAGTGTAAGCCAATGTAATAAACATATTTTAGTCTGTATATTAGACAATATTACAATACTACAAGTATTAATAACAGAAATCATGTGATCAAAACGCACAATCACTTTCACAGCTAATGTAGATATATCCAAACTCATATATATTAAACCCAATCGGGATCTTAGTTTGGTAATGCAAGAAGAACATCGTTCACATGCTATACCAAAGCGTAATATTGCAGTTCTAATACTTAAATAAATAAAACAAACTTCAGCTATTTCCTGGTTTGATTTACGACTTCCTATTCATTTTGTCTAGATGCAATTTTAACTGCTCAGTTAAGACACAGTTAAAACACCTTGTTGTCTACCTCAGTCTAAAGACATGATTAGTTGTGTCATTTAGTGATAATGATTAGCTACTTTGCTAGGTGATTAGCTACTCTTTCCTAATATAGCTACACATTGCCATTGTGAGGCCAGTCTGAAATAGTCACCCTAGTTGCCGCTTATAGCTGGTGTGTGCTATGTCAGGTGTCACACGGGTATTAGGGAAATGAGACTGACTGTAATCTACAGTGAGGTCCATTTTCAATGTATGTCAACAAGGTTCTCATGAAACAATAATACATAATACTCGCTGAAATAAATAAACTATACTTTCTTCAACACCACGCACTGAAAGGGAGGTACATCTTAATGATCTTGATTTTTTTTTTTAAAGGGATTGTTAACAGCCTTTATCATCTAAGCTTTTTCATTTCCTGTGACAATTTTCTGGCAAAGACTGATGGACAGTGTTGTTTCATTTTCAAAGGAAAGGGTCAAAAGCAGGCCTGCACTAATGTGTCACAAATTTCATTTATAGCAGGTAAATATTGAGATAGAAAACAGTCAGCCACACATTACGAATTTGCACATTTCGCAGCTAAAGGTTTTCGTAAACAAAGATGTGAGAGAAAGGACGAGGCACTCAATTTTGAATAAGTCCATCAATCAATCCGTGAAGTACTTTGTTTGTGCATGTATAGATGTTGCGTAATGTTAAGTTAATTCATCTGCATTTGAAAGCAAGTGTTTTGCCATGTGGCAAAAATTGTTAATTTGGGACTTTCAGTCCCTGAGGCTGTAGAGAGAGAGCGAGAGAGAGAGAGAGAGAGAGAGAGAGAGAGAGAGAGAGAGAGAGAGAGATAGCAAGCAAGCAGCCACATGTTGTCTCAGAGTGGGAGACTGTATGCAGACTTGACTTTGCCTTGGTTAAGAAAGACCCCGTGGAACGCCACCAACTCTAGAGGCATTCATTGTGCTGTTTGTTGGACATTTATCCAACTTACTGATATGTTTGTATTTGAAACTTAAACACAAATGCTCTTAAAATAAGTCTATGCATTGATTACACCTTTGGATTGGTGATACACCAGTTGCATAATGAAGGTTTAATTACGCCACAGAATTAACACTGTTGCTATGCTGCCATCTGTTGGTCTTGTGAATACTGCATTGCATTCTGATTTAATTCTTCTTAGTCGAGCGTAGAACATGTCAAAGCCTATATTAATCTGATCAAATCTGATAAAGGAACAAAGGCAACCTGCTCCGAGACCTTCAATTTTACTTTAAAAAAGCAGCTGTCCCTTTTTTTAAATGCAGTTGAGAAGTTGTGGAAAGATCATGATTCCTCTCTGACACTAGAGGGTCCTGTTGTTCACAAATTAGCAGTAGTACCCATAGTAGCCAACCAACCCACATTAGCTGGCAGTGCACCAGGCACCGTGGTCTTAATGATGTATTGCACATCTACATTCCTGAAGATACAGCTATAGATACATTTTACAAACACCATGATGTGTATTTGTAAGGAACCAGTTTATGCCCCCTGCTAAACAAAGTTCAGTACAGAACTACACGAATGACCCTCAGTGGAGTGAATTTAACTGTTATGTGCCCACTTGAAATTTCCTTATACGATACAAAATCTGAATTGGTTATTATTTACTATTTCATTAGATGACTTACATGCAAATACAAGCAAGTGTTTTCTCCCTGCTTACTTTAACCATATTAAAACACTGCTTCACGTATTCATTATCTTGGCCTGAGCTTCGTCTCTCTTTCAAGCTTAACACACAACCAGGGAAGCAATCTGCCTCTGGTACTGTGAGGATGACACCAAAGAGGGAAGAAATAAGACTACACTTTGAAGTCAGTCCCCTGCAAAGTAAAGGTCAAAATAATAAATGTATGCCCAATTGAAGAGATTTTGTAAGGGGGCCATGGATCATTTTTGGATGGCAAGTTATATAATGAGTTCATTGGAGCAAGCATAACTAAAGACCAAACAGCATGAGTCCTCTTACAATGAAAAGATTTCTCTAACTCTGCAGACAAGCTTGGCTCCTGGATCCTACTCATTTTGTACCCCATCAGTCTCTTTCACTTCTTTTCTTTTTCTTTCTTGTGTTCTCTGTCTCTTTCTGTCACACACATACACACTCAACCACACAAACACACACAAACCCCCACACACCTCCTCCAGCATCTGCATCCCTTCATTAGCTCTATTCATAGAAATAAACTAAAGTAGAGACATAAATGCATGGATACACCACCAAACCATCAGATGGACAGCTTTCAGGAACAACAGCTGCTGCACCTCACTGTGTCTATTGTAGTTCACAGCAAGACACCCCATCCTCAAGAAGCTTCAAATATTTTAATCAGTTATTCAAAGATTTGACTGTGTTTCCATGTACAAAATCAATTTGGGATTTTTAAAACGGCTTAATGAATAATTAGTATTCAGGCCTAAAAAAAAAATAAAAATACACCATGGCAAGTTTCCCTGTTTGGTCTATTGGCTTTAACCACCAGTCATTTAGAGTATAATCAATTTGGCCTGGATTGCTGTCACAAATAATGTAACTCGAAAGGAACATTTTGGTAACTTGTCAGAATGTCTTTGTCATAAAATGCTTAACAATTTTAATTAGGCAAAGGGGAAAAACGTAGGATTAGCTACCTATACGACTAGATTGTGGGTTTGGTTCAAATTTAGTTTTATATATTTACGTATACTGAGTAAAACAGAAATATCATACGGCTTAATTTGTCTGTCACAACAGCCAAATAGGCCTACCCGTAAATATCCAGACAGTTGGCCTGTATAATTTAATTTCATTTATTTATTAGGATGCGATTTAGTCTGTGTATATTGTGGCTAAGAATTGTGTTAGATAAAATATAAATTACGATATTTCCAACCATTTCTAATAGGCATACTATTGAGGCGCCAATTTCCTCCAGAGGATGCAACGAATAGGCAACCGAATTACATGCGCAATCCTGTCGTGAGTCACGCATCACCACGGTAACCAGTTTTCACCGTCTTCTCAGTCTGTTTTCTCGTGCATTTATCTTTGCGCTCAACCCATCATCTAAAGCGAATCTTATCTGTGAGTTATTATTCTTTTTCAAATATTATATGAAATACCATCTATTGGAGTTGTCTGTATTATAGATAGCCTTTGTCAATAATTTAGCGTCAAAAGCTAAAAACATGATACTAAATTATGCTGTTGCTGTGACTAATTTAGGCTGACGTTACTGCGTAGCCTACTGTTTTAATTTATTTGTAAGTATACAGGCTAAATGTTAACTTGGCATTCAATTGGTATAATTTTGTTTACTCAGAATACAGTGCGTTAAAGAGGCGATGTGTCTCCTCACTGGGTAATCTTTGCTGGCTTATTTCGGCCATTAGAACATATTACATGCAAATTAATAACCTACAGCCTATAGTGTCTTTTTTTTTTAAGACAAATATATTGACCAGTTTTATGGCATTGTGAGCTGGCCTGTATAGCATATAAAAGAAAGCGAGATATTCACATCAATGCATTAAGATACGAGTTTTTAAATGCACATATCTTGTTTTGTTAGATGAGGGTTAAAAGTTTCGTGCATGAATAATCCAAAGCGCCTCATGATTCAGAAAAAAAATTAAATTAGTTCAGTAGCCTTAACCGACTCCAACTGGAAGCCAGCTTGCCGCCGCAGCAAACGCACTCTTTTTCAATGCAGCTGACATAAAAATCGAAACTGAAGTACTTAAAAAATTTACCAAATTGTATGTGTCTGTTGATATAATCCCACTTGTCTGATCTGCTTGTTGTCTATGCACGCAGATCTAAACAGGTTTATGCTGTTACATTTTGGATATGGGGAAGTTTTCAAAAATACAGTCAGAACTGAATACTTTTTGTAGTCTGTCTGCTCTATATAATTTAGCTTACAATCGTTTTGAAAATATCTTACATAATAATTTTCTACAAAAACAAAGTATATGCCAATTACAGTTTTACCTATTAATAAAGTTCATCATTTATTTTTTTAAAGCATTTATATGGGCCTAATGACAGTTGAACACAGTAATATGCATTGTTATTCAACTATTTATGTATTTATTTATTTTACTGGAAGAAACCATTTGACAGCTGCTCTCAGCTCTATTGGCATTGACGTAATTCTAATCAGCAGAATGATTCATCCCAATGCCTGTGAGGGAGTGTGATTGGTGGGCTGAATAAATGGCTGTTGCACCCGCTCTCAGTGAGAACAACGGAAGTACAGCTTCCCAAACCAAACATCCATCGAACACCTTGTTGCTTGAAAACAGTGGGAACATTTTTGAGAGGCCTCTCCAATCCTGTCCTGTTAGTTCATTTAAAAAATATTTTAAGCTCTAATGCTCGTTTGTTGGCCCTTGGTGTCAAACACTAGCTATACCCACAATACATAGCCTCTGTGTCATAGAAAGAGATTTAGCAGATTAACGGATAAATAATTGGAGACATGGATCTTTTCCCTTCGGTTGCATCGTCATTACGAGTACACATGAGAAACATCAAATATCTATGCTTATTTTTCCAGCCACATACATCTCATTGACTCCATCATGTTTTATAGATAGGCAGGAGATCATGGTGAAGCTTGGTGCCACTCTGTCAGAGAAACTGGAAAAGCAACCGTCTGTGGACGATGGCTTTGATAACATCCCCCTCATTACGCCTCTGGAGGTCAACAAGCTCCAACAGCCCTTCCCAGACAAGGTAATGCTGTTGGTGAGTGTGTGTGTGTGTGTGTGTGTGTGTGTGTGTCCTGAAATCCTGAAAATAATCCACAGCATCCAAAAACTTCACATACAAATGAAATGACACTCTCATTAACACAAGGGATAGGCTTCAGCCTCAGCTTCAGTTCCAGTTCAGTGCCCTAACAATACTATGGCATATGGTCCTCTCCTGCAGGTAATTATCAAGACCACAACAGAGTACCAGCTGCAGCAGCAAAAGAAGAAGAGATTGTACGTGCCTGGCATCAAGAAGCTTAAAATCAACTTCTACAGTGAGGTGACAGAGAGGGTCAAGGTCAGTTGATGTCTGGGTAATGTAGTTTATTTTTCATGTCTACTAAAGTGGTTCACTGATTTGAGGCGTTTGTGTGTGCATGTGCGCGGGTGTGTTCTCCAGCTCACAGGCCTGATCCTTATCACCCTGTCATTCCTGGCTTGCCTCCTCCTGCTGGTCATGTACAGGGCTCTGTGGTATGACCAGCTCACCTGCCCCGAGGGCTTTGTTCTCAAGGTAAGCCGCAAGCTCAAAAGCACATACATAGACTCACACAACAATGCTCCCCCCCCCCCCTCCACACACACACACATTCACACACAGACCCACACACAGACGAGTCAGAGATCAAACTTGTGACTCAAGCAACAATCCAGAGAGGTAGTAAAAGAACAACAAAAAGGCTCCAACCTAACCATTGAGCCTGCCGCAGTGTCTGCCTGTGGTACCGTGGAGGGGACCCAGCAATATCACGCTACACCAAGGCCCAAGGAGTGTCACATAGACCCCAGCACAAGTCATCCAGTCCCCAGCCGTCCATAGTACACCCACTCCAACTGACATTTACACAGGGCACTGTACCCCTGATCGTCTGCACTGCTTTGTCTCTCTCGCGTTCTGTTCTCACGTCAGAGCCTTCTAAAGGATTCTCCCGGCGCCCAGGCGGGGGAACATAAACCCATTATCTCCTGTTGACACCTTGGAGGCATCGTGTACCCAGCCAGCTCCACGCTTGTTAGTTAAATAGCCTGTCTTTTAGAAGAAAAGAGAAGAAAGGGGGGGGGACGAGAGAGAGAGAGAGAGAGAGAGAGAGAGAGAGAGAGAG
>JAVQIZ010220410.1:0-10480 GCA_036023535.2 Galaxias brevipinnis | reverse complement strand
GGATCGTGTGGGAAGGGAGGTGATGGGTGCAGCTGTGACCCTGTGCACACAAACAGAGGAACACACTTAGACACAGATGCGAGCACAAACAAAATCTGTGTTTTTGTTTCTTTTTTTTTTGCCACAATAACCCTTTTACCACATATCCTGGGTTCTCTCTCTCCCCCCTGTTTTCAATTCCCTTTTCAACCCTTATTTTTTTCTTCTTCAAATGAACAACCCTTCCTTTCTTTCACTCAGGACTTGGACATGCATCCAAAAGAGTGGTGGCGTATTCACAAACTGGGCATCAAACGACTCTCTATTCCTGCATCCCTATCTCCTTCACGCTCCCTGTACTCATTCCCCAAATCTCCACTTTCCCCTCCAAACGCTTCTCTTCCCCCGTTTTCTTTCTTTTGGAAAAGGTGACCGGCTTCAGTTCAATGGGAGCGCAGCGACATTCTTCCTCCTTTCAAAGTCACCATTTAGCCACAGTGCTCCCAGCCAATGAAAGGGATGCGTGTGTGTGTGTGTGTGTGTGTCTGTGTGTGTGTGTGTGTGTGTGTGTGTACTGCACAACTAGAGTTGGAGTGAGAAAGGGGGAGGGCAGTCACTGCAGTAGTTGTGGCCCATTCTCCGGCACCTCTCTGGGGAGAGAGCAGAGGACGCGGTGGTAAAGAGGTGCGATGTCACTGCAGGTCTTTGTGCTTGGTGCTGAGCTTGCTGTTATCACCTCCACCTCTCCTGTTCCCTCTGGCTGCCCTACGACGCGGAGCTGCAGTCCAAACAGGCCGACCGTCCTCGTGAGAAGAAAGGTCAGAGCGCAGGTGTTTTAGGACACTAAAACAAATCGGTCAGTAGTACTGCAGATCAATACAATTGTAAATAGAGGGTTGACTCTATCAACGAATACCTATTCAATACAATACCTTTTACTACTATTTTACGATTACTGATTCTACTGACTGTATGTAACTGTGTATTTTAAGTGGTCCCCTAAATGTTCCCAGCTAAGGGAAGTATGGTCTAACCTAAATGAGGCTACAAAAGGAAGACCCACACGAGCCAAATGCAAATTGTCCAACAGAAAGCTCTTTCAAACCTGACAGAATTCAAATAGGCTTAGACCTCACACTTCCTACCTCCGAACCTATCCGCGTGACAGCCACAGCTAAACGTCTTTGGTCACAGCTTCACACTGTGTTCTCATCATTTTTGCCGTCATTGTGCTGCGACCCAGATGTCAACCAGGAACTCGAAAGTTCAATAATAGCGCCACTGCAGAGCCCAAAACCCTACCCACCACTAGAATCTTTCACTCTGCCAATTGAGCTTAGCTTGAATGGAGTATACATTAATTAATTTCAGCGATGGCATCACTTTCGGTGTCTTTGCTGTCACAGTGGTCATCAGACACCCCGACCAAATCAGGAAGTGAATGGCATGTGGCAAGAGGCCCAAGCCAGCCTTACAGGAAGTCGTTCTGCAATAAGCAGCGCACCGTCTGGGAGTGCTGATGCACTGATCAAGAGGGAGAGTTCATCAACAGGAACCAACAGACAAAGAAAAAACACAATCAGCTCAAACCATGAGTTGGACAGTGGTATTAACATGCCCAAGATAATAATTAATTACAGCAGTTTTAGGACAGTGGAGTGGACCGTTATGATCCTAGCACAATAACAATCACTTTTTCCTGTGGCAGTTCGGTCTACATCTTAGTCTGGGGTGAAGCCAAAACATGTTTCTACTGTGTCGTGTTAATCGATAGGTTTGGCGTCAGTCAAAACAGTAATTGTTTTCAAATCGGGGCTCTACACAGGGCGGCTTGGCAAGCTACCTCACAGAACTCATTCCAGCAGACCTATTTGTCTCGCCTGGTGTTGTCACATGCTGAGTAAAGCCTGCAAGCCTCCACCCCCTACTTATATAACCACGATTGTATTATGAAACAGGCATTGAATAGAATACCTATTGCCTCCAGGGCTCAATCATGTGTGACTATATTTAGATGAATGTGTCTTGAGGTTCTCTTTAAATGAAATTATGTGCAATCCTGTAGGCATACTAAGACATACATAGAACAATTTTCTAAGTCAGCTCTTTCCCTACAGTGCACTGCAGCACCTTAACAGAGAACACTGCTTACCCACCAACACTATCCCAACAGATATGTCTTCCTACTTACTTACACTTAAGAGAGAAAGACAGAGCCATATTGAGTCGTGGGTTTAAAGGTCAAAAACCATGTGCTGAATGTATGCCTGTGTGTGTGTGTGTGTGTGTGTGTGTGTATGTGTGTGTGTGTGTGGGTGGGTGTGTGTGTGTGTGTGTGAGTTTGCATTTCTCTGGTAAAAGCAGTGTTAAAGCTCTTCTCTCGTATTCGGTGGCCTAGCCAGAATGCAATGTAACCTATGTCTCCTCGGTCCAATCGTGCGTCTGTAAATCTGCTATCACTCGGAGGAAAGGAAAAAAGGAAATGTTTTATGATATTGGAACAGGGCCGAGGAAAGCACTCAACAGAAGCTAATCATCAGCTCTGTCTGACAAGGGGGTGTATTACCCATTAAACACAATTATAAACAGACTCAGCATACTACAAGCTCCACATAGAGACATCCTACCAGCCACACACACAAAGCAAACATACAGATACACAACTCAGGAAACACCCGACCTACCCCACAAACAACCCAAATGATTCCCACCATAAGCCACTGTTTTAAAAGGGGAAGCCCCCATGGTGAGGGAGCCTTTGACCCAGACATAAGAGACCCCCGTGGACTGTTCACAAAAACACACACACAAACAGGAAACAGAGCAGACTGCTAGCCCACACAGGACATGCGTCTGGCATCACACACACACACACACACACACACACACACACACACACACACACACACACACACATTACAAAATCCCTGTTTAAATCCCTTGTATATCAGCTGTGCATGCACAATCACCCTTCCCTAAACTGTGTGTATTCTCCCAGGACATGGTTTTGATAAGTCAATGTTATGGCCCACACCTGCCACATTCACAGTGACAGAACAGTAGCGTACTCTATGTGTTATGTAGCCTGGATTGCGATAAAAAAAATAAAACGGCTATATTTGGTCAGACCGTGTTCTGTCTGTCTATCTGAAGGCCAAAATATGTCCCAATATCATACACACTGTATGGATAAAAACATAGTTCTTAAGAGACAAGACAGCGGCACATCATTCCCCATTCATTTCCTTTTCATAACTCATTTTCAGTGCCTTCATCACCACCCCTGGGACAGCAACCACAGACAACTGACTTCCCATGAGACCTGTTATCGCTGTGGCCTCAGGGGTGTTCTGGGTAAAGCAGTTTTTTTTTTTATCCAGCCCTGACGCAGCGGCGGCGGCGGCTGCTGCTGCTGCCTGCATGATAGCCTCCTGCTGTCGTCACAAGGCCGAGATAAACAAAGTTGTCTCTGTGTCTATTTATAACGGCCTTGGCTGTTGACTCAACACCTTAAAACGGATGACCTCTCGACGGAGGGGGTCAGGAAAGTGCAGGTAGTCTGTTGCGTCGTGGGAAGTAGCGATGGTGGAGATAAGCCCCATTTAAACCATTTAGAACATACAAAACAAAACGAAAATATACACTTAGCCTAAATATGCACCTTTGAGGCTTAATAAACAAATCTATGTGAGCAAATGGATTATACAAACGGTGCAGATGGACACACATGCACCGCAACGTCCATCTTTCAACCTACGGCCAATGTAGCTCCCAAGTTGCAAACAACAGGAAATAAAGGAAACCTGGGAAGTACTAAAACAGTCTGTGTGTCTGTGTGTGTGTGTGTGTGTGTGTGTGTCGAAATAGACAGAAATGCCCTCCGGCAAACAGTTTATCTCAAAAGATAATACAGCTTATGTGATTTAAATTCGGGGCCTGCTACGCACAAATTGGGAGAGTTAATTTATGCAGGTAAAAGAAAGCTTTGAGAAGAATCTGTTTGGCCATCAGTAACTTCCATCTGAAACGCTCCAGTCACACCCACACCTGGGGATACATACACCCAAAGCATAAACACACACAACATACATTTGTACCAATCAAACCCATGCAGGCTGTGCATACTGTAATCACTCTGAAAAAAAAAAACTGTGCACAGGCAGCAATGTGGGAGCAATTACATGCCATTCCCTCCGCCCTATTATCAATTGCTTTCTCCGGATAAAGAAATCCTGTCAGTGGGAAAACCAGCTCTAGTCTTCAGGAAGTGATTCCACTTTGTGTGGTGTATTTATGTGCACCCCACTTCCTGTCCCCAAAACAGCTTCCAGTGCCACCCATCAGGAACAAAGCCAACAGGCGACATGCAAGCCTTCTCTCTGAGAGAGAGAGAGAGAGAGAGAGAGAGAGAGAGAGAGAGAGAGAGAGAGGTCAATTAACCGAGGTGGTTCTCCCACTAATTACATCTTGAATAATTATGGGTAATTAATTGTGGGTTATGAATAAGTTATTATTCCAACTGTGCCTTGTAAGCCCATCCCGGTTCTATACATGACTGAGGAATGATACATAGATCTGTTTAGCATAGATCTGTTTGGCATAGAAGTAAAAGTACTCTCTTCTTTTTGCTGTCCAGACTGCTTCTTTGGTTTAACGGAGGTCTGTAAAAGCAGACAGCTGCATGCATAGTACACAATACAGTAGCCTCCTGCACCTGCTGTGTGTTAATGCATGCATGTGAGTGTGTGTGTGTGTGTATGTGTGTGTGTGTGTGTGTGTTTTGACAGTTTGTGTCAGGAGCAGCGTGACAAAGGTATAGTGATTTCTGTCACCTTTACTCATCCCTCTCACCAGTATGGTAAATCAATAAATCAATAGAAAAGATGCCCTCTCTGTAGGCAAACGTCTACACTTACCCCAGTATGAACAGCGTCATCATGTATTCACTATAGTTACCGCTTCTCTATTAACCGTTTTTCAAAAGCCTCACACACCCACTTCCCTTTCTGAGCATTGTGAACATACACAAAGAAAACTCATAGTGACTGATTGACAGCGTGCTAGACTGCACATGGATCACAGCCCCAGGAAATGGGGCCATCAATATCACGGTCCACTTCAAAAGCACGCTGCTCCACCGTTTTTCACCACTCCTTATTGCCCCCCGGTGTGGTAGTAGAACGGGTAGACAATGGAAGTCGATGGACCACCGCCTTGCCACGGGGTGAGACCACTTGCGACTACACATGACTGCAGATATTATGGGCGGCAGCCTCATTTACCAGAGCCATGTCTCCTCCCATTATTAAGACAAGCCTTATTCAAATTGACTAGTCAAGAGCTTCACAGCTTTTTCATTAGGCATCGGCGAAAACCATTGGCCAAAAAGTATTAACTTAGTATCAATTTTTTTTTCAAACAAAGACAGTAAACAATCTAGCAAAGGCAGTAAATGACGTGGAGGAGCGACTCTTTGTGCAACAAAATTGCAAGCGCACAATGCTCAGTTTGATATCACCATTCAGAGAGACAGTTTTGTTCTTTGCTTTAAAAACGACGCCAAGATAACCCGTTATTTCAACGTGCATGGGACATGCATCCAAGAAAGCGAGTAATATTCAGGGCTGACAGAAGGAACGCCCAGAATATAGTCCCTTTACGCACCTGGTTGCCCAGGGCTAGGCTAAGCCTAAGCATTATCCATTACGCTGTCATTAACTGATCGACCTATAGCATAACAAATGCACACCAAAACCAAACCAGACATAGACTGCACAGTATGTTTATCAATAGGCTGCTGATCTAAGCACCTCCCATATGCTGCCAAACATTTAGTTTGAAAGGCAAACCCCTTGAAATGATAGAGCAGGCCTAGAGTTGGCTCAGTTTAAGACGTTTGGGGATTGTCTGAAAATTTATTGATCACCATGCAACACACACACACACACACGCACACACACACACACACACACAATGACTTCCACAAGGGTCGGCAGAAATATTTCAGTAAGCTAGACGTGGTCTAAAGCAAGTCAGGGCTTACCTTAAAGAGACCTTCACACTACAGTCGTTCTGGCTCGCCATTCTTTCCTCTTTCAAGGTTGACCTGTGCCTTGAAAAGTGTTTAAACTATTTCTGATCAAATCTGTGAAATTGCATCTATCAACTACCTGTCTAAACAGACCGTTCAGGTTTAAATCACCAAACGTGCTGTCATGACCGGTCGACTGTTGTCTCCCTAAACTCTGGTCCAGTCTGCGCGCCTGTCAAATTCATTTCGGCTGCTGTCTCTCTAAGCTTCTGTCTCATTGCACGTTTTTACACAAAATGTTACGTTCTTTCTTCAACTGATGCCGCTACATCCTGTTCGCATGCACATATGAACCGTTTCGGCGCTCTTCCTAAACCACACAGACCGATTGTCTGCGCGTCTCTAGCTAGAGAAGCTCACAGCGAGAGGGTGGGTCTCACATTAGATTGACAGCTGCGTCAACACATAAAAGGAAATACTCCCGCCTTCTCTCACATAATAGACCAATTAGATTGCTCAAAAAGCGCAGCGTGCGGGCTTTCAGTTTAGAACGCCCTCAGTTGAATAGAAACGAACACAAACCGAGTAGAAGTATGCCGGGGCGGCAACATCTGTGACCCGTTAAACGGCAATAAAGAGAGAGAATGTTCCCATGCACGAGAAGCACAAGTTCAAAGGTCGTTGCTTAAACACATTAGAGGCCAAGGGTTAAACATAAGCACAGGCAGACTGGTGCATCTACGTAATGAGTATATGCAAGTAAACTTTTAAAAGGTCTGTGTTTATTTTTCGTGAGCTGAGGTTGGAAAGGATGTTACACAGGGCAGAAGTTGCTTCCTGCTTTGAGTCACAATTCTTCAAAAGAGGAAATTGAAGTCATCCCTCTGCTCAGACAGAAACACGCAAATGCATTATCCTCGCAGTCACATTGATGACCTGGCGTCTTAGTTTTCTCTCATTTTATTACATGCTCTTTCTGCTTCTGCTTCTTTCTCTCTCTCTCTCTCATATTGTCTTATTTCGTAACCTGTTTTACTGCAATGTAGTTGCACAACAGTTAATAAATAAATACTGATACAAAGACACAACCTTCACCTCAAAACCTAAAATATTTTAGGTCTGAATCGTTTCCTCATCCTGCCTAATTCCATATATATCTATTGTGTAGTCCCCCCATAAAGTTTCTACATCCAAAAACTGCCATTTTTATCTTACACATGACCTACATACAGACATACATTCATACATACATACATACATACAACCTCTACCAATGACTCACAAACTGGCAGAAAGGACTGCTTACCTTTCAATTTCATAATAGTACCACTTCAACTTGAGTTACTCTTAGCTTAACTGGGGACATTTTACCATAGTCGAATGTTTTTAATGGCTTCAGTTGGTCAACTAGACGATACACTGGCACCCAATAAGCCATAGGTCTTCAACAAATGTCATTGTATTAAATATGTCATTACTATCCTTTTCAAAGTTCAGTCCAATGTTTTTAAGAATACAAGCTTATTCTAAAACAAACAGGCTAGCTTGACTAGGACTTATGCAACATGTGTACAGGATTTGGAAATATTACCAGAAGACCAGACACGAACGTCCCTCTGTGCAGCACACACGTACAGGACCCTAGCTGTTCCATTTACAATTGTGAAAAAAATCCCTCCTACAGCTTTGAGGTACATAAACCCATTTCCCTAGTGCTCTAGAGCTTATGCACCAGTGTTCTTAAAGCCAATGTTAAGCATTTTCTTTTTTTCAGGGATATCTAGCAAGCTGGATTCCTGGACAGATTTACATGCTGGCTGATGAGGCTCGACCTCAATCCTCCTAGAGTCACTAACAGTCAGCTCCATCCACAGTGGGGACCAGAAAAAAAAAACAGACACTTACTGTACACACTAAAAAATAAACCACACACACAAAAACACACATCCACCACCAACAATGCATGTGTCTAACCAGACAGGCTGTTACATTCTGCATCAATATATTTTCAAACACAAATACACTGGAAAAATAAACGCAAATCTAAGTAAAATTTCATATAAAAACACACTCAAATGGTCAATAACATGGTGCTATCATGAAGCGGTTTCCTCTATTGTTTTCCAGTATGGAGATTCCCACTTCATGTAACTGGCTCCAGACTAGTCAGTCGGACGTTACAAGACATATTTCATGACAGCAAACTGCGTGCATTATGAAACCTTCAAAATAACACACAAGGTCACTGTTGTGCAATTGCAGACACCTTCATGTGTTGTAATCTGACAAATTGACTGTTATTACAGAACATAAAAAGGCTTGACACCTTTTTAATGCATCCTTTAGCTTCAATTGACAGCAGTAATCATGTTACTTTTGTGATATTATAGCAGGATTTATGCCTCCTCTAGAGCAATGTCTGCTGGTGACCCACAAAGCATTTAGGGAGTACTTGCTATGAGTACTCTAACTGCTCGACCGGCGAATCCTGTGTCTATCTAGCCGTTGACACCATGCTGTAAAAACACTCACTGCTTACATGCCCAAACCAGTCTCCAGCTAGCTGTTGACACACTGCTGTTAGTTCTCTTTCATGTCCATTGTCAGTGGCAAAAACAACACAAGTGTTTAATGGGTCTAGGTTGGTAATCACATGTAGACTGAGGGGGTATTACTAGGTGTTGGTACATAGCTTGCATGGTTAAGCTTGCAAATAAAATACACTGGCCAACATTTCTTTGGAATAAGCAACCGGTTAGGGGAACAAGACAACGTGAAACAAAAGTAATTTACTATTAATCAATTTAATTAAATGTTTGCATATAGTATAAAACATTTATCATATACATAAATCATCAAAAGCTCTGTATGGAAATAAATATAGAAAACAACATAGCCACCAAAAGTCAAGATCACACAATTGTACTCTAAGAAATGGAAAAACCAAAGCTGGTTTTGAAAAGGCAAAAAGACAGATTGAAGGAAGCCTCTTTGATGTCTCTATAATCCTTTACACCAGCATTCTATATTTGGCTTCGAAGTCTTTTAAGCTGATTCCCATTTTATAGTGTAACAAACCTTGTCCTTGAATAAAGGCACATTACGCAAGAGATTTTTTGCCCACTCATTGGCTAGAAGAGAATAAAAAAGATTCACAGTGACAATTTATTTTTGCCCTCTTATTTTTAGACGTGGGTCATACATCAGAGATCCATATATGTGTGGATGTGTGCTGTCTTCCCTTGTGATGATTGTGTGATAACAAAAGAGTGTGCGTGTGTGTGTGTGTGTGCGCGTGTGTGTGTGTGTGTGTGTGTAGATGCTGCTTTGTGTTTGTAAGGGTCTGATAAACTACAGCAGCCACAGCCCCTGTCAGTTCTGTAACAGAAGCCTTCCTGCAGTGCAGTGGTTACCTAGACAAAGACCCAACTAGCAGCCAGGAACCAGCATGTCTGTGTGCCTTAGGCAGGAGGGACTTCAAGAAAAAGAGAGAATCAGAAATAAAAGCACAAATAGAAAAGAACCAATGACCAAACTGTAACCTGGTGTGTGTCTGTGGCATCCATTTGGCCTGATGAATGGATAGAGGGACAGAAAGGGGGCATGGGCTGAGAACAGGGACGGACAGAGGAATTCAGCAAAAAGACATTCAGCAAAGCCACTGTACTTCTACCGTGTAATGCTTTTGGCCACACTAAATCACTGCTGTCACACCCCTGACGCTGGCCCTTATTTAGAGTCTGGCAATGATGGCACGGGACAAAGACGATGAAGAAGAGAGGGGTTCCGATGGAGAAGGAGACAGAGAAGGCAGCCAAGCACACAGTCAGCTGGTTCTGACTTCATCTAGGTCAGTGTGTGAGGACGTGTGTTGACAGAGTGTGCCTTGGGCAGTGTTTAGGACTCCCTGCCAAAGGCCCCCATTCTGCCCCATCCTACCCTTCTATCCCTCCCCTCCTCCTCTCTATCAACCCCTATTACCAGGCCTGACTTCAGTTCACTCTGTTTTCAAATCACAGAGAAGTTGACGTGGAAAAAACAAACATTCGCTTTTTTTTGTGATCCTAACATCCCTGATAATCCCTCACACTTTACACTACTCGTGTCTAGAAAAAGGGCCTTATTGTTTGTCTGGGGTGCGTGATATTGTCACTAAGAACGGAAACATTAGCAATGATTAACTGTGATGGAGTACATCTCCTCTCCCCTAGGCGCCTGGTGACCCAGACTGCCTATGGTGCTTCATGCTGGGCTAGGACAGGACAGACAGTGGGGTTGGAGGGGGAAAGGGGCTAATGATAGTTAGTGTAGCCTAGGGGTGTTTAATAAGCGGGTGATGGTTCTGACAGTGATGGTCCTATTGATTGAGTTAGTGCCACATCACAGAGGAAGGGGCAACCATGGAGTGTTCCTGTTGTGTGTGTGTGGGTGGGGGGTGGGGGGTGGGGGGGGGGGGGGGGGGGGGGGGGG
>JAVQIZ010220397.1:0-57027 GCA_036023535.2 Galaxias brevipinnis | reverse complement strand
ATATATATATATATATATATATACATATGCATATATATATCTAACAAGCCGATTTTTTTATATCTGTATTATATAAGAAATGGACTGTACTAATATAGAGCCTCCTTGATTATTGTCTGTGTGTTTGTCTATGTCTGTTTCTGTGTGAGTGTGTGTGTTTCCATAGATGTATGTGTTTAAAGAGGAGACTTATTTTATTTGCAGACCAGGGCGTTACAACATTTCTCTTGTCCGTAACATATTTTCTTGCACATCCCTTCAGTTCACTCTCTCTCTCTTTTTCCCTATCTCTTTTGTTCCTATTATTGTTCGACTCCTCTCCTTTGTCTGCCTTGCTATTGCATCGATCAGATTATTGTACACCGGCAGTGTCTGAAATTTCATTTGCTATCCATGATATGCAAATGTACTGTATCTCTTCAGATAAGTATATGACAGCCTGAGCTAGACTATAAGTCATTACTTCTAAGAAAGACATATTATAGCTATCTGAAAGCTTAAGGTCAATATCAACGTGTCAGGATACCTATGATATCTGCTCTACATAGGTGTAACACTCAAAGATCTGTTTGCATACATACATACATTACAGTCATTTGTTTGGATAAACTCGAATGAATACAGTTTTATCAAACAGCTTTATGAAGTTAATAAAAGTAGAGAATTAGGAAGCAGTGGAGGCGATTAGCCTACGTAATAAGGTTAAAGTCGATTGCATTAGTATTCTATTTTATGGGTGTCGGTGACTTCCCTCGACTCCCCCTATGCTACCTTGGTGCCACCGCTGATTTCAATCAGCTTTCCTCGGCCCTAAGTCGCCGCACTCTCTCCGATGTATTTCTACCTCAGATAAGACTACTGTCTGTCCTAAGCATAATCTGGCGGTCACCTTGAACCCTGACATCCACTTTATGCACTCTGTTCTTGTCTAGCATTTGTTTTGGTTGGCGAAGTGTGAGTCCCAGTACAAGGCTGTTTATAGAACTGAGTATCTCCCTACACTTTAGTATCTTGTTTGGCATACAATCTAAATTCCTTACCAACTTACACCGATGGACAATAATAACTTAAAACGTCATCCAAAGGTTTATGCAATGAGTTGCTAATGCGTGATATAAATCGTTATTTTGAACCCTCAACCACGGGAGATATGCTTTCCAACTTGCAGTGTTTTAACTATGCATGGGTACTTCATCATATGTTCTGGTTAACTTTTAATACTTGCGACCTCTCTCCTCCCTCTCCTACTTCTCTCTTCAGCACTGTGTACAGAGGAGTGTGCTCACGGCAGGTGTGTGTCCCCAGATATGTGTCAGTGCGAACCGGGCTGGGGAGGAGTGGACTGCTCCAGTGGTGAGTCAAAGCAAAAATATTAGCACAAGTTTTTTGAGAGGCTGATGAATACTCCCATGCTAAAATGTCTTGCTTGTCTTTAATGGGACAGTCCTGGCTGGTCGTGGGAGAAGATTTGTGAACACCTAGTCTTTAGTCAGACAGAACCTCTGACCTCTGAGTTATAGGCCACCCCAGTGTTTACTTGCTTTTATTGCAGCTCTGGGGTTAAAAGTGAAAGAGGCAGAGATGAACTTTGGTAAACATACAGATCGTTTCTTCATCAAGGAAAGATCTAAGACAATGACAGTACCAAATACAGTCCCAGTCAGAATCTTGGACACACTTTCTCATTCACTGGAAACGTTTGACTGGTGCTGTAGATGCTTGAGGTGTATGTGGTTGTTCCATGCACTGTCTGGCTCACCGCTAACTAAATTGCCTGGGAGCCTACATTAAAATGTGAGCCCCACCCATCCCACCCCAATTCCTTGTCCATATTGTACTCTTGGAAATGCTGTTTGTGTCTTGGTCTGTCAACCACCGTTAACAGATACTACAGAAAATAAAGTACGGGGGAAAATGAGAAGCAGCAAAGATTAGATAAAAAAAGATTAGAGGCATGTTAAGGGATTTTTATGGAAGGGAAAAATCTATCAAGTAAATAATGGCATAGGAGAAAGCACGATTCCTTATTTTACCCTAAACAAATAGTATATTATTTACCTGATTTGTTTGTCCACTACATTTACAGTAACATTGTACGTAGAGGTCCATAGTACAGAGTTGGCTGTTGGTATGAACAGGAAATTGTTGCAGTATCTACAGAATCTTCTTTTTGTGACAAACCAGTATGGCTATATGACAGCCTTCCAGCCTTCACAGGGAATAGATGGCAAAAAGCAACAGAACAGAGAGTTTAATTTTAAAATGTTTGATTTTCCATTATTGTTAGTCATGAAATCTCCCACTGTGTTTTAAAACAAAGGATGGATTTAGATATATTAACTAAATACGTGTGGTTATATTTGCTGAAAGGCTGACTTTGTTTCTCTACGCTCACAAACACACGCACACACACACACACACATACACACACACATGCTTAAGAACGAACATGGAGACAAAAACTGACCTGGAAATCTGTCCCTACACCCTGTGGCACTGGGTCATACAAAGTCCAAACCTGTAGGAAAACTGAATAGTCCTCTTTTATTATTCGTGTTCATGCCAAGCTTTTGTCTGACCTGATCCATTTTAAGGTTTAAGCGCACACACGCATCTAAGGTTGGACCTGTGATTTGAAGTACATAGATTCCATTAGTTGGCATGGAAACTAAAAAGGCACAGGCAGATTGTGAATTAAATTCTGATGGCCACACATGCATTTAAAATGAGAAAGAATGATGATAAAAACACTTTCTTTGAGATGTTTAATAGTTAAATTAAATTTAATCTTTAATTTTCAATTACTTTCTTTAAAAGTCTGTATAGGTGAGTTTCCAGCCAATTGGCATAGCACTTTACAATCCTCAATCCTGCTCCGGTGTTTTCCCAATCAAACAACCAAATTACAACACAATTACCCTCTTTTTCTTCAAGGAGGGTGTAAGAGGTGTGCTGCATTTCAATAAGCCATTATATGTGCTTGCTTAATTGGACGTCATTGATATCTGCAAGACATATTTTCAATACTCTGGCTAGGTAAGATAATCAAGGACAAAATAATGGTATCAAAGCTCTCTAAACAAACAAACGGAATATTTGTCCAGATGCCTCTAAATGTGGCCAATGTTTGCTTCCTCAAACTTCTCATATATTTTTATTTTTCATAATGTGTATATTTACTCAGCTTGAAGTGGTTTGCCAAGAAAACATCTGGGCTGCTGGTAGCTGAGCTGTTTCCTCCTATCTCCTCACTAGGCTCCCTTTTATTAGTGTGTGTTATACCTTGGTAGCGTGTTCGAAACACACACTCATCACATAGGATATATGCAGTGTGGAAACATAACAACTGTTTGACAACTAAGTGGTATGGATCCTACCTATATAATCTTTTTAATAAACAATGAAGCTGGCATACAACAACAATATGCCCAGCTGGCCTGCTAGTCCCTGTAGCCGGAGCGCATTGAAATGCGAGGACATGTCTCAGGCTGTTGTGTAAGTCCTAAGACCTGGACTGCCTGCTGCGCTGCCAAAATCGGCCTCACTGGCAGCTATGTTAAGCCCAGCTTGTCAAGGTGTGTCTTTGTCTGTCTTACCTTATCTCTTGCTGCCAGTCTTTCACTGTCTTATGTCCGTTACACACTTTAGGGCTCCCTTCCATTGCAGGTCTCTATGTCTGTGTATCGGCACAGTGTGTATTACACACAGCATCGGTAAACTGATGTGCTAGTTTCCCTGGATAAATCTACCGTTTTTAATCAGACTTTAGTGTCAGTCATTTCTGTGTATTGATGTGATATGTAAAGCAGTTTTTGTCTTGTAGGAGTTATAACTGTGGTAGTTAATAGTTATTTTGTCTTTTTTGAGTGGCGGTTGAATTGTCTCAACCCATTTTAAACGTCTCACTTTCCCCCTGGTAACCCGTAGATACGTCAACTTTGCCAACCCTCACGCAATCCCCTAATCCAGTGGCGCTTTGGAGCGGCAGGTTTATGTCAGAGCATCAGGGACCACTTGACCTTCCCTGAATCTATTGTTCAAACACTAGTTTCGTGTGCTTTATGGAAAGATGTGGTACCAATAACAATCAAGTGTTTATTTATCTTCCAAAAAACAAGTTTATCTCTCACATTTATATTGGAACTAAGAGCAGAGTCATGACTAAGAGGCAGCGGCAAAGTATTCCGGTTTGATCAGGTGCACTTTCAAAAGCAACAGAAACATGTTTTATTTACTATTGTCATTAATGCAAATTAATTGTTTGGAAAATGTTAATCGATAAATGAAAAAGCAACTTGTTTTGAAGGTAGTTTGTTTTGTGTGGTTTAAATGTCTTAAATTGGGTCCTTGTTGGTTCAGACATACCCTAGGAAGAGCATTTTCTGTATTAGGTGCAGTGGCTGTCATGTTTAACGCTGCTCCTACACCTGCAATCCCCTGATGTTTGACCCTGCACTTTATTGACCTCTTCCGTGATTATACACACAATCCAAGGGGACATTGATCTTTCTGTTACTCTTGCTCTCCCTCTCTCACATACACTCAATACTGACACAAAGAGCTCCATTGGCCGACTGACAAGTCCAATTAGCGGGTAAAGCTGCAACAACATTCCGTGTTTGGACAAAAATGTAGTTCCCAAAAACTTCTAATCTCTTTTTTTTATTTTTACTTGTACCACTAGAGATGTCTGTGTGTTAGGTGGTTCACGTTTTTGGAGCTGTGGTGTTCTCAATTGATGCTATCTGTAAAGATAATGTTACAACCAGACAAGTGGTCTGGCTGGAAGCAAATGCCTTTTGCCTTAAATCTCAGTATACAAAAATCCCAGTTCATAAATGTGAATGAATGAATTACTGATTTAATCAAAGCCTAAAGGTGTGTCTGCATGGTATGTCAAAACTGCTTGCCTGATTGGACTGTAGGTGGAATCTGTATAATCTGGGTGTTGGAATATTACTTCAAAGTCATACAATGCAAATTGAATAGTATTTGAGCAAATTAAAACCGAGTTCAGTATCCAGTAGGCAATGATGGAAGTGTGAGACAAATGGAATGGCTCTTCACCTCATATGAAACGTCTTGATTTCCTATTTTCACCCTAATTCCAGAGGCCCCATGTCAGCCAAGTTTCATGATAAATAAGCCATTAAGACAAAAGTGACTCTTCCTTTACCCCTAACTCATTTTCTTTCTCCCTCTCCATCTTCTGTCACTGATTAATTTACAAGTGGTTTGTTTATGGCTATTTCTATCCGTAAGCGGATGCACTGCAAAATGTATTCCTTTCTGCACAATGTCATTGACTTTGCAGTGACCTTGAAAATAGTCAGGAATTATTCATTGACTCCCATTTTCTGCTTAACATTTGCTCAGAGGAGGCAAGTGGAGACGTCTCTCTTTCTTCTCATTCTCACATTCAGAGTCATTTGCACTCCAGTGTTACTTGACCTTTCTTAGAGGGGCTGGTGGGGGACAGGGAGTATATGTGACCTCTGAGAATGATGGGAAGTTGGTGTGTTTATGTAATCTATAGGCTTTAGGTTTCACATTATGGCAGACCTGAAGTATACTCACTCAGTCAATCTGCAATATCACCATTCACATTATCAACTACAGTCACAATTACTTACTTGTTTTTTGCTCCTCAATAATGTGCCTTTTTAACTATTACTATGCTTTTATAGTTGTGAAATGTTTGCTACAGTTAAGCTAGATATCCTTTGCTAAGTTTCTATTGACAGTGTTTGCAAAAATCTCTAAAAGCTGTATCTGAGTTAATTTAGTTATTGTAGGTGAACATGAATCTGACTCTTTGCCCCTTTACTGAACTGACTGATCAAGAGCTATTTGTGAACTCTACAAACGCAATATACCTCACTGCTTTGGTAGGTGGATGTATATACCTGCGATGAATCATACTCCTGAACTGATATTTATGTTGCTTCTTTTCACAAGAGAAGAGTCACATGATTGTATAATTCGGTAGGTTAGCTGTCTGGAAGGTCCTGCACAATACTTTGTGAGTAGTCTACAATTGTTATGCTTCATTCCACAATGAATGAATTGTTTGCCACTGATAATGAGCTACATTGTTTTTAGTTTAATATGCAATATAAAAAAGAAAAGCAGTGACTCAAAATGTTTTGATTGCGCTGATTCAACCTACCCTACCGACACACACAGAGCCTTATATTGTAAACTCACACTCACACAAACCCACACACACACACACACACACACTTTGTGAATCCTTAGTTTGACATTAATTCAGACCCATAGTAAATAAGTCCTCAATTCCAGTCTCGTGAGCAGTAAACTATGTCACCCATCTGAGTTGTCCTCTAGTCCTGTCCACATCAATGCCCTCCACCCATCGACCCATTCCACAGAGGGCCGGAAATTTGCTGCCACCCAATTACAATTATTAATTGGAAATAGGAAATCAATGACTGTAAATTAAAAAGAACTCGCACATTTTTTGTTGGGTTGACCGATTTCTGATTGAAATGTTTGGTTTTGTTTATCTTCAGATACAGTATGGCCCTCTCCTGTTTTTTTTTTTGTGAGTGGCCCTTTTGAGCATACCTATTCAAACATATTTATGTAGGCTAGTCATTATTCAATCAGACATCTTATTCATTTTATTTGGATTTACAGTTTGTGCTAGGAGAGTAGAAAGAGAACCACTTGCAGTAAGCTTACCTTAGTGTTGTTTGCGGAGGGTATAATTTGTCAGCAGAGAGGTGCCGACTGTGTGATGACATGCTGATGAAGAAAGTTTTATTCAGGCAGTTGAAATCAGCCACTGGTCTACTGTGCTGCGATTATGCTGTACATTGCTGAAATCAATTATCAGCCAAGTTATTTGAATACTTTATTACTTTTAATGGAATACTTCAACTAAATTATTTTAGTTTAGATTTTTCTTTGAAATCCGCAATTGCATATTTTCCTTTTTCTACCAGACCTGTTTTCCTATAATTAATTCACAAATCCTCTTCTTTGAGCTACTAATGTTTTGTAAGTAAACCTGAAGGCTGCGGACTTTCTTTAAGATGTCAGTTTCTACACTGAGCAGGTAGATACTGTAAGTGTGTTTGTGAAATCAGTCATTGTCTTTGTCTCATAGGACACTGATCTCTTCATTCATGCGTGAATAATATCATATATAAATCTGAATCAAAAAAGAGTGTAACTTGACAATCATCATGTGATTGTTGTCAAAAATCCTTTTATAGGTTAAAGCTAATAATTATTGTCAGTGTAAGGTCTGTTACCACTGTCTTTTCATCTTTTGTTGTTCCTCTTTTCTAATACATTTCACATGCCTACATTAAACATATAGTGTCCTTGAAAAACACAGTTTAACTCCGGCCAGACGTGTCAGTGTGTGGGTGTTTGTGAGTGTGTGAGATACATTGCATATGCGGGTCGCCCCAGCCCTTTACTCCTTTCAAGCAGAATGTGAGCAGCGTGGCCAGCTAAGACAAACGAGCACTGGACCCATTCCATACTCAACAGATGCGGCTGCGAAGTGATGCTGTGTTTTCTTAGCCACTCAGCATTATCCCTTTGCTCTACTATTGGCAGGCATTCCTCTGGTTCCTGTCTTATCAAACCAATCATCGATCACCCACTGCCTTAAACAGATGCATGCTGTTGGTTAGTATATTGAAAGCTGTGGTAATTCATGAGATTATACTGTAAGTAAATGACTAATTGAATTATCTGGGTCTTTTTTTTCAAACATTATTTCATATTTAAAGCATTGTTTTGTGTCTTTTGAGGCAAAGAATATTTGATGTTGTAATATTTATTTCCACTACTGTGGCAACTATCTACTAATTGTTTGTACTCATGGCAAACAATGCTCACACTATCAGCTTACCTCAGAAGGCCATTTTGATGAATTCACACAAATCCCCAGCTTGTACAGACGCGTGTTTTTTATTTATTCAAGACATGCAAGTCACAAGTGTTTCAATCTTGTGTTACCATAATTTGGTTTCCACTTATCTTGAGCTGTTGACTGAATAGACCACAATGATATTTCTTCTTACATCTATTTTCTTTCTTGCCTTGCTGAAAATATTTAAGAAAAACATGACTCATTGTTTTCAGTCAATGACCTGAGCAGCACAAGAGAAATATAGGGCCATGTATTTATGACCAGCCTGCTCATTTGATACCCAAATAGACAACATTTCTGTGAACAACAGGTTTTCATGGCACACTAATATGAGGTAAAATAAATTATGGTTTCTCTTAAATTGACATGAATTGTAATTTATAGAGAAAAAGGTATTTATGTCAATAAAGTGTTATTGTGTTGACATTAAAGCTAAATATTATTTAGGCCCCGAATTGTGTCACAGCGTTTCTTAAGGCAGTTCATTGAATGTACTTTCGCCAGACTTTCTCTTGCCCTTTGCCTAGTCAATTGCTGAAATTTTTTGTCACATTCTGCGTAGTTTAATGCTAGACTAACATGAGCCGATTAGAGAAAAGCTAAACTGATATATATATGTAGGCTGCGTGTTTTGACCCTTCCAATCTGGATGTTGTCAGCGCGAGAGTTCGGAGTACAGTATCTGGGGTTCTCTTGTCCAAAGTTTAAAAAAAATTCAGCTATATGTTGAAAAGTTGTTGTTTTTTGTAAATACTGTATGATAGTTACAAAAGTATCTTGCTTGTTGTGACACATCTCAGACTTCCATTATACTTGCCGCGTTTCCAGCTGTTCTTCTTAAAATACAATCATGTTCGCGGCATGAACTGAGTAAACCTGACTCACTTAGGTACGTTAAAACATTGCATGAATTTTTTACAGTATAGAAAACGGTTGTTGTTTTTACCTGAAAAAGCAGGCTCATTCATACAGAAGAAGTAGTCTATGTGTTGGTGTGCAAATGTGTATGAATGCTTGTATGTGCGCAGTCATGCCTTGGATTCCAGTGACTCCTCCTTGACTTCTTTAGCTGTGCAAAAGACATCAGTATGACTTTCACACTGATCTTTATAATGCCCTTCACAGAGATTAACAGGGTTCACCTTGGTGGACTATATTATTCTGCTGGAATTTCCAGTCTTACATTTTCTTTGCCTTTCATTTTGTTTTTGCCTCTCTGTGTCCTATTTATTAAATTCTCCTCTCTTCCTCCCAGTCTATGTTGCTTTCGTTTTTAGCTGTCTCCTCTCCCTATATTAGTGGTTCTTCCACAAACTACACAACCCATCAAAGCCTAATTTAGCAAAATTTATAAAAATGGTTTTATGGAAGATGTACACAAATTGATGCATTCATCCTTGGGTTGATAGTTCAAACCCAAGGAGGATTGCATGTATTACACTGTACTTCTGCCACGTCCTATCTCAACAGCCTCCCACCAGCATCTTCATCTTATGTTCCCACCAGGAGGGGTTCCTTTCCACTTTGGACTTAAGACATCTTATGTTAGCAAAAAGGTTTACTGTTCTGGGTAGAATTGTTGTTTGGGGATTTTATTAATAAGTGCCGCTGTAGCTGATAAGAATGCATAACAGCATTTAAAATTAAACATATTACTACAACTACTACAACTTTAGTATCCAATGCTTACTCCACCATATTTGTGACAATACATATATAGTACATATACTGCATACACTGTATAAATATAAACAATTTTACATTATTTGGACATCCCAAAATATAGATGTCAATGAACTTACAAACTTTGTACACAATACAATTAACTAGATATGTATTTAGAAAGGTTGAAGGATTTTCCACCAGAAGGTTAGGAGTAAAGAAATAAAAATGCTTTAGGAACTCTTCCTTTAGAAAAGAAGAGTAGGGAAAAACAGTGCATACATTTTGCTGTTTCAAAAGTGAATATGGATAACATATCAGAGCTCAATATTGAGCCTTTCGAAGATGTTGTGTGTTTAACTATACAAAACATCAAGGAATCAAGATTGAATATGCTCTCAACCCATAAATGAATGGATAGAGAAAGGTAAAGATAGGGAGTCTGATGTTTGTTTGGGTTGCTAACTGCTCGGTCCACTGTGCAGAATATTGATGAAACGCTTAACAATTATTAAGTTATTAGTATTCTTTCATTCACATCATGGAATTGAAGTTGTGCTGTGGACATGTTCACTGGACCAGTTTACACTCTACTTAATTTATTCCTGTATTATGAGATATTAATTAACTGGCCATTATAGAATGTTATAGAAATATGTGGTGGTTCGATAATTTTCTTACTTTAAACTTCTGCAGTGATCACAGTGATTATCTATAATTGATGATTTAGATTTTTACAAATTACTGCAATATAACATATCCAATAAATATATTCAGATCTAAATCATTAATGGGTTTATATCCAGTTCAATGCAACTCCACAAATCAATATATTGTAGACTCCCTGCATCAGTTTTGAGTGAGTTGTATTTTCTGAGACTTTGAATCTTTCCTACCTTCTAGGCTGTGAGAGTGACTTCTGGGGCCCCCACTGCAGTAATCGGTGCCAGTGCAGGAACGGTGCTAAATGTAACCCCATCACCGGGGCTTGTGTCTGCACTGACGGTTACCAGGGCTGGCGCTGCGAGGAAATCTGCGAAGCGGGGTTCTATGGGAAAGGCTGTCTAATGGAGTGCCAGTGCGTCAATGGTGCCACCTGCCATCACGAAACGGGAAAATGCCTCTGCGCACCAGGCTACACTGGGGTCTTGTGGGTATCTGTTCTCCATACAGCACACAACATCTCATGGCTTTATCCATGGTTCATCCATGAAGTCCATGTTTATATTGTCCCTTATCATGTATGTGTATATTCTTCTGTCCAGCTGTGGTGAGCTTTGCCCTCCTGGTAGTCATGGTACCCAGTGTGAGCAGCGCTGTCCTTGTCAGAATGAAGGAATGTGCCATCACATTACAGGGGAGTGCTCCTGTCCTCCTGGCTGGATGGTAAAACACACACACTATTTTATTAGTTTAATAAACTAACTGGATAATCTACAGAAATCTGTATTACAGTGATATATTCCTTAGTTGTTATTGCCATACTGAAAACACAACATTGCCTTCTTTTAGTTCCATTCTGGTAAACGTCTTCTCTTAGATGTTAGTTGCCACTAACTTTTGAAAACGTTTATTAACTAATATTTGTACTTGATTCTAAAATTAAACTGCTCTTTTATTCTCTTTGCTTAATTTTTTGGTCAAATTAAAGGTGTCTGTCTGCATTATTCATAATGTTTACTGTATGGGACACATGAGATTGTCCTATCCTCATCTTTTCCAATGGCGGTTTGCGTTTCTTCAGGGTTCAGTGTGTGCCCAGCCTTGCCAGTTTGGTACCTATGGCATAAACTGCACCCAGGAGTGCCCATGTCGAAATGGAGGTCTTTGTGACCACATCAGTGGCCAGTGCCAATGTTCTGCAGGCTACAGTGGAGAGAGGTACAGTATGGCACTGATATGCAACATAAGGCATATGCTAACACAAAACATTATAGCTTGTATTTCACATTGTAGGCGCTTCAATCAGGATTAATGGTTGTTGCAGTTGAGACTATTTAAACTCCACAAACCAGTGTTTCCGGAAAGGGCCGTTCCCTCATGGAATAAAAACTAAACGTTTTTTGGGATTCTCACACCCTTCCCTTGTTGTTCAACTCCAGCAGCGGACCACAGAGTTGCAACCTTATATTGTAAAATGTATACTATCTATATTGTCAACTGAGTTAACAGCAATTTGGTAGGCAAGCTGGAGCAACCAAAGTTGTTTTCTGATGACTTACTATTTCTGTGTGAAAATAAGCTGCAACGTGACAAAAACACAACATAACTAAGCTAGTGATGTTTGTTGCTTTTTTTGTACTTTGTTAAAGGGCGTCCATGTGCTACGCTGCCCCCATGTGCCCTAACACTAGCCCCTCCTCCATGTGCTCATTACTGAGACCAACACAAACATGTTAGGGTGGATAAGGATGATCAGGGGGTTATTTCTCCAAACTGTGGACTGGTGCTTTAATCAAGTTAATGCTGGTTACTGGGGGGAATTCATTGATAGGAAATATAAATAAATAGGTAGATAAAAATTCTTTATTTAGCTTAGCTATCTTTCCATGAAAATGAAAAAAAAGCCCTTTACTGATTTTGTTGGTGTAACGCTCCATCTCCATAGAACGCTCCAGCTCCATAGAAACACGTACATTTCAATTAATTTCTGTCCAGTTCTTTCTCTTTGTCTCCCTCCTTTTTACTGCTAGAGACCCCCCTGTGACAAGTATAATTTCACATATTAAATAACAAAGGGAGGCATTTACATATATTCAAATCCCTCCTTAGCCTTTATTTCTCGCTAAAACCCTGAGACACAGGGAGTTTTATTATTTATTACTTCCATTTTAAGATCCTGTCTATAGGTGGAAAGTACCACTTCAACACCCCCTCTCCCCTTCTTCATCTTTATTCACAATACAGCCAAATTAGCTCTATTCATTAGGCTCCAGACAGGTGTATTAGCCAACATGGAATAATCCAAGATTGAGTTCTCTCTTTCTCCTCTCTAATGGAATTAGCCCAGATAAGGGCGGGAGAAAGTCAATGTGATTTAAATGTGACACATAACAGAAGTCTGCAGGAGGACTTAATTGAGCTATTATTCTTTTGTTTAATGGCCTCACGCCATTTTATTGAAAGTGGTGCACGCTATCCAGGTCCAGTCTAAACTTGGCCTTTGACTTTTTCTCAACTCTTTTTATTATTCTGTGGTTGGGTTGGTTTTGATTTCCTTCCGTTGAAATTGAGTCATTGTAGATTTAATCGGGTTTTCTCTATTGTTATGAAGAGCACCTAATCTGACATAATAATGAAAATAATTATTCAATGTAATACAATGTAATAATTTATTTGCATGGTATAGTGGGGCTTGTAAAACAATAGAGTCTACTTGGATGGGTTTAACTATCGTGCTGGTGATAGATTTTTTGCTCAATGGTGACACAATCCAATTAATACTTGTGTGTGTCAGTTATGTAGTACGGTGGGGTAAGCTTATTGAATAGTTTGCCAAGCCATTACTAAGCCAACACATTTAATATTTTAATAGAGCGCTTATATTCATACCCGTGGTGTCTCTTTGGCCGCACAGGTGCCAGGATGAGTGTCCTGTGGGATCGTACGGCCCCAAGTGTGCTCATAAGTGTGACTGCCAGAATGGGGCCAAGTGCTACCACATCAACGGGGCCTGCCTTTGTGATGAAGGCTTCAAGGGCCCCAGCTGTCAGGACCGCTTCTGCCCCCCGGGCCTATACGGCCTCATCTGCGACAAGTTCTGTCCCTGCAACGCAACCAATACACTCAGGTAGTGTCAATGCTCCTGAAATCGATATGCTTATCTTTTTGCTGTTTGACATACAGTTTAAATTAGCTTTCGCTTACATGAAATCATCTTTTGTACAGTTTTATGTCATGTGTACGTTTGCTAAATAAGTCTGTATGGATTTATGCAGCGCTTTACACGTTAGGAATAAGTAGGAATCATCTTCTTTATTGTTTTTGTTGTTTGTATAAACTTTAAGAAGAAAGGAGCACCATTGCAATAAGTAAAAATACCTCTGGTAACATTCCTTTATTCTGCCAGCTGTCACCCTTTATCGGGGGAGTGCACCTGTGTAGCAGGGTGGGCAGGACTCTACTGTACCGAGACCTGTCCATCCAGTTACTATGGTGAGGGCTGTAAGGAGCTGTGTGCCTGTTCCAACGGAGCTGACTGTGATGGCATTACTGGGGCTTGTATCTGTGCACCAGGGTACATGGTAGGTACACCTATCCTATTGAACTATTGCTTCTGAACCTGACGTTGTTTTCTGAAAATTCCACCCTGACTATAAGTCTGATGCACCTATTCATGAAGAATTTAGAAAGGGAACAAGAAAGATCATTCTATCATGCTAGAATGACGCTTATAGAAACCAGCAAATGTACACACACAGAGAGCAAAGGGCAATCATTTAAAAAACACCCAACATCAATGTGCTCTCATATTTAACAAATACAGGGACAAGATGGAAACAAGAAAAAGAACAACAGCAAATATATAAAGACCAGAATAAACGAGTCCTTCTCTAACACAGGTGGGATACTGTTCTGGTTTAGTTTTACTGCAGGTGGCAGTAAGTAAGCCTCTAATTTAGGTCAAAGCCTTCCTGCAAATTTTTTATGCCAGCCTATTTAACCAAATACTTAATAGTCGGTTGCCTCAAGTCTGCATTAACTGTATTGAATGTTTAATGTATGTTGATTGTGCAATGTGTAATAACTAAAATTACATATTTACACTTTACCCTGCAATAAATTGAGTTACTTTATAGAGACTAGCTTAACCTTTCACCCGCATAAAGCATTCTGTAAAATGATGTAGCTATATGAAAAGTTGAATTAAAGTAATCTTCTTGGAGTCAATCTGAAATATCAAGCTGTGTTTGTTTGATGTTATAAGAATGCATTTTTTATTTTGACCACACACACTGAAAGGTCACCCACTGAGAATACTAGTTCAAGTTAGCTGTTGTAATTCTGTTTCACTAAGAGGACCTGTACACTCCTCCCTGAGTATGGTAGCCAGCCTGTATTTCAGCTTTTATTAAATGAATGGTAATGAAAAACAACCGGTGGGGAGGCTGCTGTTTTAATTAGTCAAGCATGTAAGTGGACCGTTCAGATCAATGCTGGAGAAAGAGAACAGGGAACCCCCCCCCCCTTAGGTCCAGGCCAATAAAGCGAGCTAAGGCAGCATGCTAATGAAGCGGGGATTTAATTTGACAGGGCAGATGGACACAGCGTAGGCTACTGCCAGGCTGACAGGTCTGATGGAGTGGTCGCTCTAACGCATACCGACTTCATGTCTGTTTGTTTGCCACACTTTAGCTTTTTGGGGAGACCTTTTTTAGTACTTTTAATGCAACACATCAGTGCATTTTTTACATCTTTAATATTTATATGTGCCAAAGCACAACAAAAGGACCATCAATCTTTCCAGAGGGCTTTGAGTGATATAAAATGTGACTACTTGTTGACTTTTTCTAGAATATTATATGACCCCGTTGCTGATCTGGTGGTACACTGGCATTAAACTCACCCAGTCAAATCATTAACAACAACTGGGTCACTCACACTAAATTGAGAAAACACCGTTGGTGTGATGCTTCAATCTGTTGAGTGGTCTGGGTCGCACGCTACATAAATCACCCCATTAAATCAATAATCAAAAGTCATTGCCGTATGCACACTCAAATCCTTTCATATTGAGAGAAAAAAAGCTGGACGGAATTAGAAGAGAGTGCACGTCGCAGGGAAAGAAACAAACAAACTCCTTCAGACCAATACATATAAGGGTGACTATATATTGTGCCTCCATATTGAGTGGGGTGTAGTGGCTTCTAGTGCTTTATTTATGTAAGACATTTATTTGTAGAACTTCTATTTTTAGAATATACTATATATTATGTGCTATATTATTATTCTTATATTCCATTATTCTAAATAACTGTCGGTCACTTAAATTTTCCAGTGAAGCTAATATATGTTTTACTTCTTTCCCCTCTGCCCAACTCAGGGAGAAGACTGTTCTCTTACCTGTCCAGCTGGACTGTATGGGGCCAACTGCACCACCCCCTGCGACTGCCACAACGAGCTGTCCTGTAACCATATTGACGGATCCTGCATCTGTAGCAAGGGTAGGCTCACAAGACTATACCATTATATACCATACAAGTAAATCATCTGTTTGTTTGGTTGCAATACCCTATCACCCGGGCAGCCGAAACACTGGCATAAACCCCGGTTTCATAATCACACAGCAGACAGCAACTTTTACTTCATCCTCTCTCAACTTCAGTAGTTCTCAATGTCAGCCTCTTTAAATATTTACGCCGCGCCAAACCTCACAGAGACCATGGGTAATTAAAGTGGAGCGGCGTCTGAGTTAGTGCTGGTGGGTTGACACTCGGGGTTCCAAGGGGAGTGGGTATTCATTTGAACATAGCGCTGGGATGGCAGTGCAAAAGAATGTACATTACATATTTGACAGTTTATCTCACCCTCACTTACACTCTATAGCTTATTCCAGACACAAGTGTTTTTGTTCTTGCAGTTTATGACCGAAATTCCAAATATATTCCAGAAATACAGTTGAATTCAAGGGGTTCACTTGGATGCATGTTCTGCCAAATAACTGTTTCCCCCTTTCATATCCTCTTTACTGACCGCCTTCCCCTTGTTTTGTTCCTCGCTTCACTTTCTTCTCATGGCCTCTATTTTTAGGTTGGCAGGGGGTGGACTGCACCATGCCATGCTCCAGTGGCACCTGGGGTCTCAGCTGTAACCAAACCTGTTTGTGTGCCAATGGGGCAGCCTGTGACCCTGTCAACGGTTCATGTACCTGCTCCCCTGGCTGGAGGGATGAGTACTGTGACACTCGTTGCCCTGTAAGTGTGTTTGCTCCTGAGCTTTGATCTGATATTAATTCATGCTTAAATTGTGTCACTTGTTTGAAATCTCACTCATTCTCTTATTAAATTCCGACTCAACACAGTTATGCCTTGTTGAACCTAGAGGGCTTAAATACATTATAAGCTATTTGACTGTTTACTGGATCTATTCCAAGTGACCCTTGGCACAAATTAGTTGCGTTTGACCTCAGTTTCTTTAGCTTAAACGATAACGGGAGGGAATTCACAAAATGTAATAGATGAGCCTCAGCTCACAACCAGCGGTTGTGAAACAGGTGAAAAGCAATGTGTGGATGCTTTTTTATTGTAAGTTTAGGTTGTGATGTTTCATTGTGGTTTTTTTTGCAAGGACGGTACATATGGAATGGAGTGCACGGAGAAGTGTGGCTGTATCCATGCCGACGGCTGTGACCCTGTTAGTGGACGGTGTCAGTGCCTGGCTGGCTGGACAGGTGAGTGATGTCAACAGCTGTGGCTAATTAAACAGTAGTGAAAATGTGAGCTGGGACTCCTTAACTCCTCATATTTAAAACATCTAAATTAGCTTCTCTCAGTTTTTGAGTTTTAGATCCACACACATGGTACAATGATCGAAATATTAAGATGTTGCTGCGTTTGAGTCATAGGATCAATGTAAAACCCTCCCTGCTGACTGTTATGTGTGAATGAAAAAATATTTTATTTTGTGCCAGAGCGAGATTTTCTCTTGTCAGGGCAATGAGAGAAACACTGAAACCTCTCCTAAAGACGATCAATACATTTAGGTTTTTATACAATATTTTATGTTTTATTGCTTTATGATACTGATATTTTTAAATAATTATAATCTAAATTTTTATTCAATGTATATACAGTCTATATTTTCATGATACTGATATGATCTTCAATTTCTCAATTAGCTCCTTTGAGGTTTTATGCCTTGACCCAATTACTAATTAGAATTGCAAGTACTACTAATTACAGTTACTAATGTGTGTACAATGTCAAGACCATTAGCATAGTTCATATAACCAATATTAATCTCACAACAAATAGAAATTATTATCCATTACTTTTTATTTTGATGCTAATTATTTTGACGTAACCACCGTATCCCTGTAAACACGAAGAACTCTTTATTCAACCCAGGCAGCAGTCTATTCCATTATCACAATCTGAACCATGCTCCAAAGTCACCGTCGCAGGGTGAAGGAGGATCATTAAAGACTCTATAGTGAAAGATTACCTACTGAATGTCTAATGTATGGAGGTGGATAGCCCCCGCTTCTCCCTCCCTGGGCAGCATTCCTGAGCTGCGTAGGGGGTGGTAGGACCTGAAAAAGTAAGGTCAAGTTCGGCCACAGAATGTTGTTCTCAGAGTAGTGGGACAGCATCATTGTGTGATTAGATGGGATGACAAGGCACTCATAATAAAGGGGATTATGGTTCATGCTTAAGAATGTGAATACCAGCTCAAACTTGACTTTATTTAACCTCCAGGGTCCTTGTTGATTGTGTTGAGATGTAAGCAGGTTGCCCACAGAGATGCCTTGACTGTGATTTTGTGCAGCAGAATGAAATCATCTTGTAAATTCTTGAAAAAATGCATACAAGTAATCTAATACTTAAAAACCTAAAGTGTTTATACATATACAATGTCTTTATTAAATATGCAAAAAGTCTTGGAAGAAGTTTACTCCGACCTTTAGTGCTCTGTGCAAATCTTTGATGACAGGCAATGACTTTTAACTGCTATGCAAAGGTCTATATTCTACCTCATTCTCCTCGTCTTTCTCCAGCATATCATTTCAGTCCATCTGTCCTCTCCTTTTGTTTTGGCCACATAAAGTATAGAGGCCAGACTACAGGGCTACTGGACTCTGAGGTATTTTATTAATGGACTTTTAATGGCTGTCTGTGCCACTCCCATATTCCCTGTCAAAGGAACTGTCTAATGAGGACAAGATAGGCAGGTACTTTCTTTGCTGCACAGAGGATGGTGATTGAAAGAGAGAGACATGTTATGAGTGGGTTTTTGGCCATGCTGAGGTGGGGGTGCCAATACTCACTAAATCTTTAGTTGCTGAATGCGTAGTGAGTAGCGAGGGACTTATAGCTGAACGGTTTACTACAGCATTGATGCACAGTGACACAAACTAACACGAAACAGACAACCGGGGGGAAAAGCATTTCATATTTCAACAAATATTAGATATGTTTACGACATGTTATTTTGTGTGTGGTTTTGGTTTGGTTTTATGTTGGTTTTGCATTCTGTTATGTATTTATGGAACTTGCCTTTTTTTCATTCTCTAAACACTGAGTCCAGCACTGCTGCGCCTGTCTGCAGCCTTGGCGGTCTGCTGTAACGCCAGCCCAGAAGCTGCTCCAATCTCATTTCTCTTGCATTGATGTGGTGGTCTATTTAAGCTAGCCAGAGAAGTTTGCATAGATCTGCATACATTTTGCGTGTGGCTCTGATTGCTGAGATGTAGTTCCATGCCACCACCACCTAACTTCCCTCTTTAGTTAGGTGTGCTCGATGTGCTCTCAGGAGGGATTATTTGAGCAGTGCAATTACTGGATGCTCAAATTCACCAACTCTTTCTGCATACTTTTCTCAGCCTTTTATTTTTTCACTGTTCTTGTTTTGTAGTTCTGTCCTTTGAAAAGTATTACTTGCAGTTAGCTGCATCTTTCTTGTTTTTGTATTTTTTAGAGAGCTGTATTTTTTTGAGACTGTGGGTTATTTTCATAAAACAGTAAAAACAATAACACAATTCTATCTACACTGAAGATTGTTTGTGTGTGTGTGCTTCTTTATGTGTGTCTGGGATGTGACGTATTGTCTACAGGTGTCAACTGTGACAGTGTGTGTGAGGAGGGCCGATGGGGCCCGGACTGTTCCTACACCTGCACCTGTGAAAATGGCGGCTCCTGCTCCCCTGAGGATGGCATTTGTGTGTGCTCACCGGGATACCGGGGCACCAACTGCAGACGTAGTAAGAAATCAAACATGCATGCTTCGGCATCAGAACCACAGTGCCCCAACACGATCAGCTCAAACATGAAAGGATAAAAAAAAAAATCCCATAAATTGTATGTTTGTGTATCTGCAGTGGTGTGTGTGTGTGTGTGTGTGTGTGTGTGTGTGTGTGTTTGCGAATAATAGCTACCTATCTGTGTAGTGAATAAGTCTGTGTCCATGTTTTAGTACACTAATGTCCCTGTGTCAGAAACATTTGATGGTACACTCACAGTTCACAATTATAATAATTGTCTTAACAAATAGCCTGCAAAAAAGAGAGATCAGGGAAGCCTGAATAAATCTAGCAATGTCATTTAAACATAATTGAGGGCTTACACAGCAAAGCAAACAGCAGAGAAGAATTAAATTACGTTGACCATACTTACAATATGCTAAATTAACAGGGAAATCCTTTGAAAAGTGAGGCGGGTTCAGGATGCTGCCCTTAGTTGAGCTCCTTCACTTTTGACAAACACAAGCACGTAGACAAGCACCAAGACAATAACCCAACAACTCTATCTTCCCAGTATGTTCTCCAGGGTTCTATGGCCAGCGCTGTAGCCAGTCTTGTCTACAGTGTATTCACAGCGACGGGCCCTGTCACCACATCACAGGGCACTGCGAGTGTCTGTCTGGGTTTTTAGGTTCACTCTGTAACCAAGGTTTGTTTAAGAGCTCTTTCTCACTCTTTGTGATCATTTTAACATTACAAGCTTTTTTTTGTTTGGACTTTGGTAACTCGCCAGCAGGCCTTTTTGCATGGAGCTTTCACAAAACATTCCATCCATTTTACATTTGAAAGGACCATTGGCTACAGCGTTTTATTCCTTATTGAGCAGCAACCACCAGAGTGCATTTGATGTATAATGCCTGAAGTGAGGGTATTTCAAAGAAATGTAAAAAGTATTTAGACAGTGCAAGGATAAGAAGTATGTCTGAGCATGCATAAGACTTCCACTAATAATTCACAGCTCTTTCCATGAATTAGAGAGAGGCATTGGGCATAAATAGAATTTGCTTTCATGCTCTCGACGGTTCCCATTAATCTTAGACCAACATGTTGCAGCAGGATAGAGTAGAAGTTCTGGTGGTAATTTTTCAAGGCCATGATTAAAGGTCTAGTTTGGTCACTGTGCAGTTTGTCTAAGAACCGATGGTGACTCATCAAGCTTCTGATGCAGAAAAGGGCCACATCTGTATTATTGAGACTTTTCAAAGTCAAAGAACATTATTTTAATTACATTTTTTCACTTCATTTTGTGAAAGACAAATGTGCCATTTAATTCAGTGCCAATTCTAGATATTTAAAAGAGTGTTTTAGTGGAAGGCAAGTCTATTAAACTTACAAATTTGAGCTTTTAAAATCCATGATCCCAGACCTCTATTTGTGTCTTTCAATGTAGGTCTTCTGTAACCTTGTCCTCAAATACCTCATTCAGGTATTTTCTTTCTTGATGCGTTCCAATATGTTGTTACCTGGGACCTTGTCATTGCCATCTCCCACCTCCGCCGTTAAAACGGATGTTAGGAGCAATCCTTAAAGAATGGTCGACTCGAGGTTCGACTCATAAAGGAATCTGAATGGAAGGAGACAGTGGGAGTGTAGTGAAATATTAATTTTCATTAAAGATGCACACAGGCGCTGTCAAAATTCCTCCTGGCACCTAAGACCTTTTTTTCAGTTTCCTACTGTTGCCAATAATGAGGGTAGCCTAACCGCTGTAGAGCCAATATTTTCCAACAATTTATTTTAACATTTTTCCTGTAAATAATTTTTGCAAGCAAACAATTTGTGTATGTTTGTATACATATTATTCCCTTATCTGTGTGGGTTCTTAGTCTGTCCAAGTGGCAGGTATGGGAAGCACTGTGCTGAAGTGTGTTTGTGCACTAACAACGGTACTTGTAACCCAATTGACGGCTCCTGCCAGTGCTACCCGGGTTGGATAGGAGAAGACTGCTCCAAAGGTAAGAGGCAAAATAAAGGTTTGTCTATTTTTGTTCATGTGAGTCTGTGTGCACTATGCACATTGATATTTGCATGTTTATAAACAATGTTTGATTCTGTGTGAGCACATACATTTTGTCTGTGTCCTCAGCCTGTGCTCAGGGCTCATGGGGTCCAGACTGCATCCATACATGTAACTGTCACAATGGAGCCCAGTGTAGTGCTACGGATGGAGAATGTAGTTGCAGCGCTGGTTGGACTGGCCTCTACTGCACTCAACGTAAATAATCAACACAATATAATGTTACACAGTTTGTAAACACATACACTTATGCACATCTAGACAGACATAAATAAAAATGCTCAAACACACAACTGAGTAAACCTTTCTAAAACAACATTCAACCATGGTTCCTTTTGCACACATTTTTAAAACATGTCCTTAGCATCCCTATTTTCCTGTTAACTGTTAAATCTGTAAAAGTCTACAGATCACAGCTCAGACACACAGTACATTCTAGTGGCAGATATAAGAAACTGCAGTTTTCAACGAATGTAGTATGACTTTATTTCATACCCCTTCACTCCCGAAACCTCTACAGGTTGTCCCACAGGCTTCTATGGAAGCGAATGTGCGGAGGTGTGTCGCTGTCAGAACGGGGCAGACTGTGACCACATCACTGGACAGTGCTCCTGTAGGACTGGCTTCATCGGACACAGCTGTGAACTCAGTGAGGATCTTTGGCATTGTTGTTAGTGTGGATGACAGACTTTGTTTGTCTTTGAGTGTGTGAGGGTTTGTGTTTGAGTGTGTGTTTGTTTGTGTGTGCCCATGCTGTTCTTTTGTAATAATAAGTCTCTGGTTTCTCCGCCTGTATAGAGTGTCCTCCTGGTACATTCGGGTATGGCTGTCAGCAGCTGTGTGAGTGTATGAACAACGCCACCTGTGACTACGTGACAGGCACTTGCTACTGCAGCATCGGCTTCAAAGGCATCCGCTGTGACCAGGGTAAGGGGTGAAGAGTATAGAATATAGTGGCCCTTTAGAGCTGCACAGTTTGAAATCATAATGTGTTTCCCTGATTATTACATTTGATTCCCCTATGCCCAACCAGCTGCATTAATGATGGAGGGGCTCAACCCCTACACTAAGATCAGTCCCTCCCTGGCCTCGGAGCGCCAGTCGTCAGGGGCGGTGCTGGGCATTATCTTCCTGCTGCTGCTCATCACAACCATGCTAGGTGTGGTGGTGTGGTACCGCTATCGCCAGAGAGACAAGGGTCACCAAATACCCAGTGTCACTTACACACCTGCTGTGCGCATGAATGGCACAGACTACTCCCTCACAGGTGAGAATGAGCCGTCTTTGTTTGAACTAATGATGTTTTCTTAGTCTTTCTGGCTGTTTAAAGTCAAATGTTCTTTGTTAGTGTTCTTTGTCAGTGGATTTGACATTCAACTTGTTCACCGCGTGAACTTGCCAATAGCGTCTGTACCCTAACCATGTAAAAATAAAAGACCATGGTGGACTTTGGAGTGTGTAAGTGGGTAAAACACCTAGTGAATAAGCCAGTGGTCTCCTCGGCAGCAGGACTGCCGTGTACAGGCCTGATCTCTCCCCCAGAGTCCTCTCCTAACACTGCCTCGACCAGCCGCTGCTACTCCAACCCCAGCTACCACACACTGGGGCCATGCACCTACGCCGCTCACTACGCCAAGCCTGACAAGAAGGCCTCAGCCAAGGTAATCTCCCACAGAGTCATGTGAGCAAATGCTATAGCATCAACTACAAACTTAACAGGAGTAACTTGAACGAGCTGTAATACCTAAGAGTTGTGAGTGTCAGTGAACTTCAGATGCCCATGGTATGTACCTATACTGCCTACTGTGTCATGTACTTTGCTGACCAATTTTTATAGCAAGACTGTACATAACTGAACTTTTGTAGTTGATCTGTAACATTGCAATCGAATGTATATGTTTAAATGTGTCAACGGACTAATGTGTGTTCCCTAGATGAAAACCAAGAAAAAACACAGGAACAGCGCTCCAGAGTGGGGGGCATACGGCAACCTGAATGATCTAGGTCAGTCTAAACTCCTCCAATATGTTCTATTCTTCTACCTCAAATATATAGATATACACCTGTACAGCAGTTTAATTTGTCAGAAATTACTCAATGTAGAATATGTTATGGCTCTATATACTACAGATGTTTTCATATACAGTAGTTTATCTGTTTAAAATATGTATTTATGTACTTGTATTCTGCTGCTTTTTGGCATAAAAGAAAATAATAATTTCCTTTATGTTTTTATGAAGGGGTGTACTGTTTGGACAGACGCTACAGCTACCATGTGGAGCAGCGGTACAGAGGTACAATGGGAGACGCTTTTCACTGGCTTGTGGGACATTGACTTTGCATGAACAATACCCACAGGAAATCATTCTGATAGGGGGCTTTGACCATTGACCAACTTCCTCTTTATCATCTTTATTTGATACTGTTTATTTATTTCTATGGTTCAATCAATGATGAAGTTGTAAGTTCCTATCAATGCACAAATGTACCTCATTACCTATGCTATTGTCCTTACCTGTGTGTTTGTCTCTGCAGGTCGAGTGTTATACCTCCTGTGGGCTCCCTCCTGTGTGTGTGTGTGTGTGTGTGTGTGTGTGTGTGTGTGTTCTCTGCTGGTCTCACACACCCCAGTCCTCCTCTCCTATATTCGAATCCCTTACTAACCAATCAGTTTTTTCCCGTTACTCTTAAAAATCAATGTGTATTGTCTGTGTCTAATTGTATGCTTCACCATGTTGCTAATCATTTCTCTCCACAGCTAATCAATTAAGTTATCAGAATTTATTGTGTTTAGCCTTTTGGAAATTCACATATATGGAATGATGTTATGTTGTTTGGATAGTTTTTCCTTGTAACTTCAAGCAATACAGAGCAAAGTATATGCATATTATCTCCGTTGGAACATAGCTAATAAAGCATAAAGCATGTTTTCCGTGACAGCTGCCATTAAGTGCTCTTATAGATCTACTATAAAAAAGCAATAGCATAATAGTAATTTGATGGCGTCTTGTATTCTGTGAATTCAATCTTCTTATTGGCCCACTTTAAACATTCTCTCGCTGTTTGTCTTTGCCATCTGCAGACTACATGAAGGGCTCCCTGTCCAGTACGTTCTCTATAAACAGTGAGAACCCCTATGCCACCATCAATGACCCTCCAAGCCTTGCCTGTAAACACTCAGAGAGCAGCTATGTGGAAATGAAGTCCCCTGCCCACCACAACATAACGTATTGCTCCTCAGCAATAGTCACCACCACAGCCAGCAAGAACGTCTATGACGTGGGTGAGTTAGAGGGGGAGAGGGGAGACAATCAGTGCAAATGTTTTAGGCCTTTAGATCTTATACTATTTTTAGACTGTTTTCATTATTTTCCTCCAGATTTACTTTATAAAGTAGTTAGGTGGATAGTACTGTATGTCAGAATGACTGGGCATTCAAAATGTTAACGTTAATGTGTTTTTTTGGTCTATCTTTCAGAGCCTACCATTAGTATTATCCAGGGTGCGAATGGGGCAAACCCTTATTCCCAAAACCCTTACGACCTTCCAAGGAACAGCCACATCCCCAGCCACTACGACCTGCTGCCCATGCGCCACAGCCCCTCACACAGCCACAGCTTCAGTCACAGCCATAGTCCACCCCTACCAGGAAGTCCCACCAGTTCACTGTTATAGAGCCACCAGATGAACATTCTGAAGCCCTGAAAAAGTTCAACAGTTAAGTCTGACTATTGAAAGGCTTCCCTTGTGTTTGGTGCTGAAGAACATCTAATATGGCAAATGCTTTCTGGACCGCTGTAAGGCTAGACCTGGAGGGAGCCAGGTAACACTAAGCCAAGTAACACTATGATTGCATACGTGCATTATGGAACCCTTTGAGCCAGCTTCTTATATATCAAAGTTCTTTGAACTGTCAAATACAGGTCAAAATCTATGATCTGTTAAGGGAGATGTGCATAGAGAACATGCAAACACTTGCTTTTTGTTTTTGTAAAAAAACTGTATTTAAAATTTTCAGGGATATTTGAAAAATGTATGGTTATTATATTGTTCCAGGAACTTAAACAAACATGTACATAACACCAGACTGTGCTGTCTGAAAACCTGGCAAGACAGAGAAGGACTACTTCTACAAAGACTATGAAGATTATTGGACTTCACTAGAACCATCATAGGGGGCAGGTTCACATCACAGTACATACAATTGTGTATCGCAAAAGACATTGAAAAGTGTGGATACTAATGAGAGAAGCAAAAATGTAGTTTACCGAAGCGATTCTCTGCAGTCTAAAGTGGCCTTCAGTTCATCTGTTCAATTACATCAAGTGAAAACAAAGTTAAATAGACTTTCACTTGAACTTTTTTTTAGGTCTGTCTTTTAAAGATGTTAAAGGTCATCTATATAATATTTATATATTTTTTAATCACAATAAGTTCATAATATAGCATTAGAGAGATTAGATTTGAGAAAGATGCGATACCATCATATTGTTCTTCCAGCGAAAAGAACAAACTACCTATTTCCTCCATAGAAATGTTTCTTCCTGCCGGAACATTGCTCCTTCTGATCCCCCCCAAGGTAGCAAATGCACCTCGATATCTTGAAACCCGTTGAAAACAAATTTTTTTGCTCATTGTTTGAGTAAGGTTTTATATTTTACATTTTGCTTTCACTACTAATAAGACCGCCTCCCCTGTCTTTTCCACTACAATATAATTCAACAAATTACTGGGATTTGGACTATCTATGATTTTTACACAACTTTTTAAATTTATGTTTACATTTTAAAGATCCTCGTGGGTCAATATTTTCATGTTTGTATCTATTAATGTTGGCCTATTGTATATAAAGTGAAGTAGAGTGTTCTCGACTAGACTACAGTGATTGTGATTTCTGCTGTTTATATACATAGACAAATGCATGTGAAATGGGTCAAGGTATTGTTTTTTACTAACAAATGTCTTGTGTCTTTTTTTTGGTGTAATCAATCATCTGTTTTTAATTCTTGATCATTCAATATTTCACTGGCATGACTCCAGAAGATTTGTTTTCCAACAAAGACCTGCTGCTTTGCTATGAGAATTTGAATCCGCTTTCAAGAATGTTTTCACCCTTGTTCCTTGTTTACTATTTGATCTTAAGTGAAATAGAGGTAGTATGTGCATTTAACATTTCCTGCACAAGTAGTTTTTATATTATATAAGTCTTGACCTGAATTTGTTTTTTTTTATTTGTATAAAAAAACATTTTTTAATTACCAAATGCTAATACTGTTAAATGTTGACAGTCAGATGTAATTTACCCGCACTATACCAACCATATAGTGACAGTAACATTGTTAAGATTGTCCAAATGCCATCTATCATATTTTATGTTACCCTGACCCTCTATTTAATGCTAGCTGTTTATGTCATGTCAAAACCCAATAAAATTGGCATAGCTCAGGGGAGCAGCGTAAAATCTTGTATGCCAGTGGTGAATTCAGGAGCTGGTTTAGGGAGTCAACCTGCTCAATAAAATAGAATTCAGTTCTTTTTTTTTTTTTTCACAAAGCTCAAGATGGAATTAGCTCCAAAACTATTGCGATTGCACAACTAAACTGCTTGAAGGCTAGATCAACTCAGACCTGATATAGGGACTACAATAAATAATTAGAATGACATGATTTCTTTTAATCTCTCACTGGTTCTTCTTCCCAATAAACTTTAATAGTGTGAATTCATAAAATTCTATACAAAAGACAGCATAATATAAACGTGTGTATAACAGGCACGTTTGGACAAACTTTCCCATTGAAGTGAATGTACTGAACTGTATACCGTAAATATTTCTGTCTTAAATCTTGTCAATGTAATTAATACTTCTTTTTTTTTTTTTTACAATGTTTGCATATATGTAACTAAGCAGCAGCTGCAGTGCAGCTCACCATGTTTTTTTTTAACTCAAGACAACAAATTCTAAAGGTTTATGACTGGTGCGCTTTATTAAGATTAATTGATAACTTAAGATATAAACACAATTGTATAATTTATCAATCTGTACAAAACATAAAACCGTCAGTTTGGACTCCTTCCCCCCTAAATCATCTCAACTCGATGAAATTACATATTTGTACTTTCACACATTTACAATGGAATTACAATCAGTTAAAGTGACAGCATTTAATTGTTCAAAAAAAAAAAAGCTAAAACACAGTTCCTTAAATAAAATCCACAATGGAGGTATATGAGAAGGGATTACAAAGACATGTCACTTCTTCCACAGACAACTAGCTAGTTTGTATTGGAATCCAAGCTGAAAGCGCCGTCTGTTGAAGAACGCCACAGGCATTTTCAGCTGGTCTTATTTACTCCTGAGCTACGCAACCTCTGCCTCTAAACACGTACATACAGAATTCAGGCATTTGTAAACATTTTAACAAATACCAAGTTCAGACACAGACACAGCTACAACCAGGAACTTCATCACAATTTAGTATTAGCCAGTAGTTTGGCTTCCACTATTGTTTTGTAATAGTTCACAAACACTACAAGGATTTGCCTTTTGTATTAAGCTTGAATGTTACCATTTTTCCTACCATAGCATCAATATGTGGTTTGTAAGGTATCTCAGGTACATAGCATCTAGGCTTATCTAGTTGTAGGCATTTGGGTTATACACGAAAATGCAACACTGCTTAAGCAGGGTTTCTGAATAGAGATGGACTATACCAGTACATATTGGTACTACATAAAACAAGCCTCAGAAAACATACAAACGTTAATTATATAAGGCATAATGATATAGTTGGGATATGAGTTAAAAGCCATGCATTGTGTTTAAGTCAGAGAGGCAGCTTGGTGTACATAGGCTTAATGTGACAGTGACTGGCACTGGACAAGATAGCCAAAGGGCTGCCAGTACTTGTGCTGCCCCCAGGTTTATCCTGAAACTAATTGTTTAGGGTAACAGATAACACACTCAGCAGATTCACCAGTGAAGTTTTGGAAATTGGACTAATGTTAGAGGAGGCACTGTGAAGTAAATCTCTAGTCTACAATCTCAAAAGGGATTCCTTAGAAAATCTTGATCTCTAGTTGCCTCTTTATCAAATATCAAGACCAGATCTTCAAGATACTGATCCTGGAATTGAGGAAAGATTTTGGAAAATTAACCTAGTATAAGAGGGATTATAGACGAGGTGGAATAATATCCTCTGCAAGTGTTGAATTCAATGAGTGTAGATGTGTATGAAGAAACTCAGATTAAAACCTTTGGGTTTTTTGCTGTTTTGATGCTGTAGAAGTCAGTACCTATTGCGTACTAATGTCAATCTTAATCACAGACCTCCAATTAAGCAAGTGGGCCAAATCCAGTTCATACAAGTACAAGTAGTTCTCACATGTTGGTAAAGGTTGTGAATTTAAAAACCAGCTCTAATCTAATACATGATTAGGACTGATTGCCAAGCCAAAACAAAAAAAGATAGCTGTAATATGAATACAGAACTACAGCTATGATACTACTCCAATTAACTTTATAATTTGCTTGAATTTGCCACACTTGCTTTAGCTTCAAAAATATATCAAATAAAAAATGAAATTGATATTATTTGCTACATATTGACAATTTGGCTAGAACTAAGAAAGCAGATTTATGTACATGAACATTTGGCTAATGTTGGAACAGGAAAGCACAAGCAATTATTCTCTGGTATTTGAATCTGTTTTGGGCCAGTGCCTTCAACTACAATAAAATTATCTACACTAGAGACTACTACTCATGGAATTGAGTTAGCTTCCATTTAAATTGACAGTAAGTGTCACCTTAATGTGCCCTCTAGGCAGTAACATTCCATATTAAATTAACAGTACATTTTGAAAATGATAAAAGCATGCAAAACAGCAGTCCCATACTAAACATGTACAGCTGGTCTGATCTTGCTACTTTAAACTAAGTGAAAATGTGTAAACGTTTGTGCTGCTCACTACATGCTAGCATACATTTGCTCTTTCAATGGCTTGAAATTCAGGCGTTACATAGACCCCAACTTCCAAAGGTTTTTCACAGCAATTAGATCAAAAGTAATATACTAACGTTACAGGAGAACTAGTTGACCACACACTTCATCTCTGTGCTTGATACATACAAATGTTTTCAAAACAGCATATCACACTAGAGGGGAAGAGATATTGTGACAGAGGGGGGAGAGGAACTTGTTACAAGGAATACACTTCAAAGGAACTCTGGTGTGCTTGAGTATATAAGCACTTGCAAGTATGGTACAATATTGCGAAACAAAATTGAAAAAAGGAAATACAGGTGAATAATAAAAAAAAAAAATTGAAAACAGCAAGAGGGGGAAAATAACATTCATATATTAAGACATTTCTGTGACATGTCAGCGCATCTAAAGTCATGAACTTTAAAGTGATAAGAAATGCCTGCTGCTGCACTGGCTAAATTGGCTGAGTTTGGAACTGCCCCAGACAGTGACTTACTAAATTGAGATATTTTTTGAAGGGTGTGGTGGGGGTGGTCTACATTGTAGGACTACATTATTCCAAGTTAGTGTTAGGGCCTTTAATGCTGCACCCTCCCGTCTTCAACACGATACATCTAAGCAGTCTTTTGGGGAACAGAGGGAGGGACCTATGGGGAGAGAGGAGAAGGAATGGGTAAAGGAACAAGGAGAGCAGGGAAGGGGGTTGATACATGGCTGGCTAGATGTTCTGACAGCACTGCATCTTTGGTTTGTTCTCAGTAGGTTGCACTTGGATGTTGACCACGTTGTTGCTAGGAGACATGTCACTCTCCTGGCGTTCTGACATCTGCTTCTGAGAGACAATGCGGTAAATCTCTGATTGAGGGACAGAAGCGAAAGAAAATGTTAAAAACAAAATCCAAATCCAATCAGGCTGATTTACACAGTACATAAAAAAGTCTAGGCCGATTTGACAATGCGTGTATGAGCCTGTGTATTGAAAGACATTCCTTCAGCTAATTTATTGAACAGACTAGCTTACCTGTGAGAATTGTCTGGAAGGCTGTCTCAACATTGGTGGAATCCAAAGCCGATGTCTCAAGGAAAGATAAACCATTCTTCTCTACAGGACAAATGCATCATTAATAAATGTTTTGGTTATCTAATACATGATCTTCAAATATCCCAAAGAAATTTAGAAAATGACACTGCGACTTTAGCATACATCATAAGGTAAATTCTGAAGTAAATGAAGGTCAATTCTGATATTGCACGAGGCACAGCAGGCATATCCGTAACATTACAATGTAATGATATTAAGGTAGTTAGGATTCAGTATTTTATTCTTACCAGCAAATGCACGGGCCTCATCGGTCGGCACTGCACGGAGATGGCGCAGGTCACTTTTGTTTCCAACCAGCATGATAACAATGTTGCTGTCAGCATGATCCCTCAGCTCTTTTAGCCAGCGCTCCACATTTTCATAGGTCAGGTGCTTGGCGATGTCATAGACCAAAAGTGCGCCTACTGCCCCACGGTAATAGCTGGAGTGAAACATCAGGAGAGTGAGGCTCATTTCATAAGATAAGTTTAATAAGAACAACATACTCTTAACCAGGTTGGGTTATCATCCAAACCCAAATGATGGATAATCGTGCTTTTACCCAAACTCAAATCTTTGAGACAAAAAGCAAAACAGTACACACAACAAATGTATAACATTTAAGCAAATGATTGACTTTACCCCCCTTCTGGTGATGATAGCCTAATCATTACATCGATACTTCACTTATTTTAATGTCTATGATGTCTACACATATCAAAAGTACATTGGCTTAATTAATTGTAGGGTCTCAAAGCAGGGTGAGATTTTTTAGAATGGTCGTAGTATACTCAAATAATCCATCCAAACCATGACTGCATTCTAGTGATTGGCGGACCCTGAAGTATCGATCCTATCAATCTTGAAGTAAATTTTTGTGAATCGATCCTCACACAAAACTATCGATAAATGATTTGAGAATAAAGAACGTACACTGTATTGTTCTACGGATAATCTGATCAGAGCTATGGTTGAGCACAAAATGTTTACTATGCGGCCCAATTCATAATTACTTGGATAGGATACAATGGATTTATACACAAGGACAATCTTACTCACGCAGACGTTATAGCCCGGTAACGCTCCTGTCCAGCTGTATCCCATATCTGAGCCTTCACAGTCTTCCCATCCACCTGGATACTGCGAGTGGCAAATTCAACTCCGATAGTACTTTTGCTTTCCAAGTTAAATTCATTTCGAGTGAATCGGGACAGTAGGTTGCTCTTTCCCACACCAGAGTCTCCAATCAAGACAACTGAAACACAGGACAGTGACATGACATGTTTTTTCTTATATGAATACACTTAAGCAACATCAGATATCTATCAATGACAATGCAGTAAATGCATTACCTATTTAGGAATAACTAATTTGCTAGTTCATTAGCTGCTAAGGTCAGGAAATAATTTTAGCAGTGATGGATTCATGTGTATATTCTGCAAGTTAGCTCAGATAATAATGGGAGAGTACGGAACTAAAAACCCTACCTGGCTCCAAGCTTACATTACAATATTCGACTACAATCAGCTATCATCAATGTCAGACATTTGTATCATACCATACACGTTAGCTGACGTTTACGGATCAATGCTTTGAGTCAAGTTTGACATGAAATAGGACTCGCAGCTTATTGATGTTGTAAATGTTAGCTAGTCAGCTAACATTCTTCCTAAGTTAAGTTTAAGCAAGATAACTGTTCAGCTGATGTTAGCGTTCATTTATTATTTGCTAATGTTAAGCTCAGTTGACGTGTCACAAAACTGACTATGGTGATAAACTTATCACTGTATTTGTTTGTCCAAAAACAACAATCCTTTGGCTTTTGTCCGGAAAAGGGCCGTTCTGATAGCTTAACAAACAAAGAATTAGCCAGCTAACGTCCGCTAGCCAGAATAATCAGCCAAACTGAGGCTAGGTAACGTTAACGTTAGCTTAGATGCTCGTGCCTTATTTGTACCTTTAAATAAATAATCGTATTCGTCGTCTCTGGTTCCCATCTTTTAGTAGCAGAATAAAGAATTGTCCAAGGATGAATAAAAGACGGAGTAATTGAACGTTAGTTGTGTAAATACTGTTAGTTAGAGTTAACTTAATTCTCGAGCGATAACGTCTATTAGCTAACCAGTCAACATTGGCCAACGTTAGTCTGATCCTGCACTTCCGTAATTTCTTCTTCTTCTATGGTTAATGTAATGCAACCTTCTTCTTCTTCTTCTTCTTCTATGATGTCTTACGCTATACTGTACTGATGAAGCCATACACTTTAGGGTGTAACCCTGCAACACCACAAATTGTTAAAGAAGTGTTGCATTCAAATGGGTAGAAATATTAAAGTTTTAAAGTAAAATTGTGTAGTGTACTGCTTCAAGGATGATGAGTGCTAGAACCCAAACTGTTGTGTTGTTGCACTTGAGCACCTTGAAATTCAAACAGGAGTTTCTCAGCTGGGTCTGCAGAGAAACATTGTCGTCTCATCATGCAAATGACACATTTCTCTATTTCAACCGACAAATAAACGATATTCACAATTTTTGCTGGGTATGATTTTCTCACTGCAACATTATTTTGCCACCAATCACAATGCATCCGTGTTAGAGAATTGATCAAGTGGTATACATGTTTTAAAGCTTGAAATATGAATCACGAACATTCTTAGTTTGTCTCAATACAGTTAACCATTCAAGCAGACAAGTATGACAAGTAAGACACTCCCCTTTCCATTTTAACATTTCCCAAAGACAGTACAAATATTTATTGTTTTTATAATGGTACACTTTTTTGGTTTAAATTTATACCATTGGACAGATCTTGCTCGAGAAAAAAAAACAATAGTATGTAAATAGCTATTTTATATAATCTTACTTTTTGTAAATTTCTTTGCAGAAATGAAGAATATGGATGAAATGTACACTTCACAATAGGCTATATGATAACCATTAGGAACATTAAACGGCAGTCAAGCTGTGAAAGTTGCTTCTAAAGAATATTTTTTGAAAATACATAACTCAAGACATGTTTTTTGGTTTAAGGATACTTATTAACAAAGAGAAATAGCAATGCACATAATAGTAATGTTTAGCATTTTTGAAAAACCACACCTATACGCACCTGTCATTTGATTTTTACTGACCTCTAGTGGTGGAAGGTTTAACTTTCGGAAATTGTTTAGCCTCAAGTAATCGAAACCACCAAGTGGGGCTGCATGTAACATGCAAGTTAAAACATGGAGTTAAATTAATTTTATTATTCAATGTAACATGAGCTATGACAGCTCATTAGTGCTTTGATTTTGCCAATAAGTTATTCAAATACATTAAATTTACTCCCAATATCATGGTTAATTAAATAATCATTGTAATAAGAATCTATGGTACCATGGCTTCATCATAGGTTTGCACACACACACACACACACACAAACACACACACACACACTCACACTCACGTAATATATTTATTTTATGAATTCAACATAAAATAAATAATACATTTTATTTGTACTGCACTGTAGTACACATCATTTTATTTCTTCCTGAACTCTGGATGGAATTTACGCCATATGACATTCTGCAAAAGAAGACAAAATTAAATTGTGAAAGGGAGAGATAGTAAAATTGTAACCCAAAATAACACTACTACTAATAATACTAGTTTTGCTGCATCATGATAATCATTCTGACTTACCTTTTTACCCCATGTCGATTTAGATTTAGTCTTCAGGTTGTTAACCGTTTCGTATGTGTTGCCCTGAATATCGGTGGCTTGTTGTGTCTTCATTTCAGCATCTCCTGGAATCTGCTCATAGGTGTTATCAGCAAGGTGGTTACAAAAACGATTGGGTTCTTGTGAAACTTCAGCATACATGCAGTCTACCTGTTGGGTTGTCAATTTACAGTTCCAGCTTGAATCGAATTGACTCTGACTCTTTTGTGTTTTTGATTGGTCACCCCCCTCAAGGTGGTTACCAGTGGTCTGGTAGAGTGGGTTGTGTCTCAGCTCTTCATGACTAACACTGTGGTGGTCAGAAAAGGTAAGTTTTCTGAAGCTTTCCCTATTGTCTTGAAGAGAGTAAGTGTGGCAGGTCACTTTTTTGGAGTACTCCCCCTCTAAGTTGTTATCTTTAGTAGGTAGAGGCCGGTTCCTGTTGTCCATCAGGTTAAGCTCAGAGTACATGACACTTGATACTGTCGCGGTGCTTTTTAAATCCATCCGAGAACTCGTGTCAGTGTTAATTAATGAATCTTCTTTTCTTCTCTGATTCAATTTCACCTGGTTTAGACTATATGTGCTGGTCAATCTTTCCACTATATTTTGCTCTGAGTGCGTGTTCTGAGTTTGACTGAGAGAACAGCTTTTGTTGTGAAGATATCCATTTAGTAAATAACTAAAAGGCATGCCTCTCTGCAGCTCTGTGGGCACTGACTGCTAAAGGAAATACAAAACAATTTAAAACGAGACAATAAATGATCAAATCTGTTAAAAAAGTGCATATCGACAAGGTTTCAGTATGTCCAAATTAATCTGGAAAATATAAACCATGTTTAACTGTACCTGTGAAAAGGATTTTCGACCAACAAAGGATGTATCTGTATGCTTTATGTTGATACTTTTAGGTGGCAACACAGGCAGTTTAGGAGTCAGGGACTCATTACGCTGATCATTTTTGTTCTCATTGGGCACGTCACTCCTGTGGTCCCATAAACATCGAAGGGCTTGCACACTTGTCCCTGGTTTTACTTTGGTCTCAAAATGAACTACGTCATATAGGGAACCTGTGTTAATCTGAATTCAAACAACAGAAAACAAACGGTTAAACAGGCTACATCTGAAAGATAAAGAACAATCTGTAAAAGTTCAATTGTACCTTATGGCAAGATGAAGTTAGGTACTCCCCAAAAGGCTGGATGGGACTAACTTTGTAGTGCTCTATGAGGCCTGTAAGGCTATGATGAGTCTGAGAGTCTCCTGAAATAATGAAAAGCCCCGCCTCATTTTGACTGATCACAAAATGCCGACAGCGGTCTCTTCCCCTGTGGAGTTTGAAAAAAATTAAAAATAAAAAAGTAATAGTATCCCATGTCAAATTGATACAAAGGTAATATTTCATTTTTAAAATGTGAGCAATCGAAATGTCATGATTCATTTGACAATGAACTCACTTGTAGGAGAGGATGTAACCGATGGCTTTATCACTCAGTCGAATAAGAAAACAACCCAAAGTCTTCTCATTCAGCTGATCCTCAGCATTCCTTACAAAGACAAAAAAATCAGTGCTTACAATATTTCATAAGAATATCATTCAGAAATATCTTTCCTATACCTTCACATACATTCACACACATTCACAAACGTGACTTTTGTAATCAGAGTAGTAGCACTGGTAACATGCTAGAGTTTAACCACACAGTGCATTGTGAAATCTTATAAAAGCAATTATCCAGCATAAATTAGTCAGCATTAAACTAGTTTAAAACATTGTGCAAAATGGTTCTACTATTTTTCTTTCAAAAGTAAACATTTCCATCCGTGACCTTTCTAGAGCTCCTACCCAATGAAATAACCTTACTTTCTGGCAGTGAAGCCCTGAAACCAATCTGGAAAATTGCCATTGTCTAAAATGAACGATGCCTGAGTCTCGGTGAACCATTTTAGTACAATCTCCTTCAGTCCTCCATCTGAAGTACCCAGCTGAGGGTCCAGACGTTCTTTGTTTTCCATATTCTTAGAATGAGGATCTTTTTATACAATAGTTGCACGAGAGTTTGTGTGAGAACTCTGTACACCACAAACAGAAAATGATGTTCACTGCAAAGTTTAGAGGATGAGGTGCATTATTTGCATGTGTTCCGCTGAACGTCAGTCAACTTTATCACTGCTGGAAAAAAATATTTTACTATTACTTCCTTTTCCCAGATTGAGCTTTGAGCATTGTTTTATGTAAATTAAAAGGATATTGAATATAACTTTAAATAACCACACATGAAGTAAGGAAACTCAAATTGACAAATGCAAATACACTGTAGACAAAATATATATGCATATAGTCTCTTGTGGTTACACCACCTGTGTCTACTCTTTGAGGCCTAATGTTGGTCCAAAACTGTTTTGACGGCACAGATGCTTTCCTACACACAAAGTGGTATTTCTATTATGAATCAGCTTGGCATGGCAATGTTTTGTTAACAGATTTGTCATAGGCCTACAGCAATTTTCTACAGGCGAAATATAACGTTTTAGATTGAATATCTAGCTGTTTGTTGGTTTTTCCTGCATATAGCTTCATGATACGCTATGATTTATTGTTTTATATTTTAGATTAATTTAGAAAATACGTAGGCTATAATATGTTTTGGGCATAATTGCTTTTTTAATGGCAACGTTGAGAGAAGGCCAATCAGGCTGCCAAAGCATATGAGACACATTAGCTCCGCGCACTCCCGAACAGCTGGCCTAGCAGTTCTGTACTGTATCAGGGCGCGCGCTGGATATAGGGCACTTCTTGATGGCTTGCCCAACTACACAGGGTTTGCCGCATTGCAATTGAAAAGCTTCTACCTTAATTTTAAAATGGTAAGGTGCTTAATCAAGGTGCAAATTTATTTACATTGACAAAAACGTTTTACCCTACTATGCCTAAAGGTCTGCCAATAGCCTGACCACTGTAGCTACAGCCTACTATTTTGTCTACTTTTTTGGACATATGCGGCCTTTATCTTTTTTATGTTCAAGTGAATGGGAAAGGGTGTCCAAACCTTTTGACTGGTACTGTATGATTTATAAACTTCATTGTATTATGTTTTCCTGAAGTGGATTTTAATTTACAGGAGCAGGACGTCTGGTTTTATTCCTCCCTCTCATTTATAATTGTTTGTGTTCATGCTTATTTGCTTGCTGTTTGCACAAGTACGCACTCTTGATTGTTGTACTAGCCTGTAATTAACATGTTAGTATGGCGCATCCTGTTAGTGTATTAAGTAAAATTGTATTTACCTTTTTTCACAGAACTGCGTTTGCCTGCCAATTGCAACAAAATAACAGTGAACCCCGTTTTGATGCACAGCTATCAAGAACATTGTCACCCCTGCATATATGCTATGAAAACTGAAGGCATGGCCTTGTTTAAGCAACTGAAGGTTGAAGATTTCTATGAAATTTGTGAAGAACTTGGAAGGTACTGCATTATTAGATTACCATACACTGATACACAAATTACTGAAAATACTAACACTACTTAAAATTAACACAGTTTAAGCACAACACAGGCTCATATGCTGTCTGCAAAGTTAAGTAAAAATGTTCATCATATTACGTATGTTTGTGAGACAACTGACACAGCTTTTTAAATTACCTTTCTATCTTTAGGGCAGTTTATATCGACTATATCCAGAGACACCCTGAATGAGGAAGTAAAGTGTTAGCTTACACACTATTTCTATGCACCCAGGAGTGGAAAACTGATGCTGCCAAAGTCATTTGACCTTTGACTCTGAAGTCACAAAAATAACATGCCCTCCTGCATGAGCAACTTCAGCCATTACCAACTCAAAACACAAGTGTTTCCTATTGGTATTTGATCATTTCTAAGTCTCGGTGTTGATTTAAATGTCATTCAAATTCCAGATTTATCTGACAATTATGTCATGCTAGCACCGTTATTTGACAGCGAATTTAGCCATTAACTATGAATAGACTGTGGGTCACAATTATTACAATTATTTATAGGAGGAGCGGGTTTACACCTCACAGAGGCACATGCTATGTACACTTGATATAGCATGTGACATAATGAACAACAATCTTCCACATTGCAATACAAATACATTTTATTTTTCTTAGTGAATATCCACTTAACCTTTTAAATCTAATTTACTCTCATCCTTCAATAATTTTCCATGCATGCACTCTCCAATACCTCTGCCTGACAAACATAATATTTTCTCCATTCCAGCTCTGTCCTCTAAGATCATCAGTCTCTTTTTTAAAGTTAAAGTATGTATTCCCTATGTTCTCTGGTTTTCAGTGGGCAGTTTGCTATTGTAAAGCAGTGCACTGAAAAGAGCACAGGACTTAAATTTGCTGCAAAGTTTATCAAGAAACGACAAAGCGTGGCAAGCAGGCGTGGGGTGCGGCGTGAAGAGATAGAGCGGGAAGTTAATATCTTGCAGCAGATCCAGCACCCCAATATTGTCACGCTGCATGACGTGTACGAGAACCGCACAGACGTGGTACTTATCCTGCAGTTGTAAGTTGGATAACAATACATTCTTAAGAACTTTCTTAGCATTACAGAAAGCTTAAAAAACTGAAAGAAATGTATATGTTTTGATAAATTAACGGAGATCTTTTATGTGTGGACATATTTTGCTGTACCCGTGTCAGAATACTTTAGGTACATCAATCTTTAATTTGAAGAATCATAGGATACATGTATGTGGTTGTAGGGTGTCTGGAGGAGAACTATTTGACTTCCTCGCCCAAAAGGAGTCTCTGAGTGAAGAAGAGGCTACACAGTTCATCAAGCAGATCTTGGAGGGTGTCCACTATCTCCACACCAGGAAGATTGCACACTTTGATCTCAAGGTCAGTTATATGCTTTTGCATACCAATGTTGTCAGAGAAATTAAAGAAAATTGTGTTTTTATTTTTTGGCTGTTTCTTTGCTAGCTGCAACATGCCACATTCTATAGTGAACCTGAAAATACAATTTTATTTTACAGCCTGAAAATATAATGCTACTTGATAAAAATGTGCCTTTGCCAAGGATCAAGCTCATCGACTTTGGCCTTGCACACAAGATTGAAGCTGGGGTAGAGTTTAAAAACATTTTTGGAACTCCCGAGTTTGTGGGTAAGATTTTAGTGTGATTAATTAATCAAATACTAATGATAACACTAGCAATGTTACATTATTATACTCCTGAATATTGAGGTTTTAAATGAATAGTTTTGCCATGAAATTACTTTTATTTTTCAAATAAGTACTAAGTTCCAATGTCAATACCAATGATGCTCACTGGGGTTTTTTCAGCTCCAGAAATAGTTAACTATGAGCCTTTGGGACTGGAAGCAGATATGTGGAGCATTGGTGTTATCACCTACATCTTGTGAGTGCAACAGAAAACATAATTAATATTGTGACAATAACACTAGAAAGTAAATTTTTGTCTACGATGCTGATCATATAAAAACTTATGCTTTTGAAAAATATTATCTTAAATGAGTGGCAGTCATTTAGATATACTGTGCAAATCACATACAGATTGTGAATCTCATGCCTATGTGCAAGTTCATAAACTAGTTTTCTTATTCAGATTAAGCGGTGCATCTCCATTTCTGGGAGAGTCTAAACAAGACACACTTGGGAACATTTCGGCCATGAACTATGAGTTTGATGAGGAATTTTTCTGCCGTACCAGTGAGCTGGCCAAAAACTTCATCAGACAGCTCCTGGAAAGAGATAAAAAGTAAGAGGTCACAGGAAAATCCTACTACATTATGTCACAAAGTGTGGTTTGGCATGCCCACTCTGGTTGTGTGCCTGTTTTGTTGCTGTGTTCGGAATTGCCTACTGTGCATACTAAGTATGCAGAAGAGTTTGTTAATATTTAGTATGTTAAAGATGTATTCTGGGCGATTTCTAACACAGTGTCTTTTTAGTTTTCATTAGTCACACCTGTCCTCATTTGTGTCATTGTTACCACCTGGGCTAATTTGTGTTGATGGTTCGTCTATTTTAGTTTTTGTATTTAAGCCTTGTCCTGGGTATTTCCCTAATTCGATATCTGCATTTTTGGTTGTCTGTGACACATCAAATGTAATTTAACATGGTGGGGCAATTGTGATAAAACACATTTGTATACTATTATTGCAAGTTGTGAACAAAAAAAGCAACCCTTAGACACTGAAATGTATATTGCAGTGTTGGCCTTAATTTAAAATGTACTGTTCCTTTTTGGAAAACAAAAACACTTAGCTGATGTTGTATTAGAGTGTTATGATGTGAACTTTGTTTGTTCTTCAGGAAAAGACTAACTATCCAAGATGCTCTTAATCACCCTTGGATCAAGGTATTCATACTTATAGCTAAAGCAAAAAGCACAAATTTCTTTCCAAACCTTTTAATCTATATTTAACATAACAGTTTTTAAGGTTAGTCTTAATAATAATTATACATAATTAACAATAATGTATAAAATAATATACAATGTTTCATCTTGCATGAGCCTCTTGAGGCTCCATTATTCAGAAGGTAAACTAAATCACAAAACGTTTTAGTATTTGATTGTGCTCATGTACCTCCCCATGCACACCCTACATCTTAAGGCTGAACTTGCAGAGATGTATCTTCATAAGAGAGATAATGCATTTAGTTAGCAATCATACAGTCCCTCATCAGTGATATCCATGTCTCTGTACCATTTCCTGTCTTAGACAAATGAGCACAAGGAGGAAACCAAAGCTCCAGAGACCAAGAAGCGTGAGCGGCGACAACTAAAGACCAAACGCCTGAAGGAGTATACCATCAAGTCCCATTCCAGCATGCCCCCCAATAACACCTATGTTAACTTTGAACGCTTTGCCCAGGTAGTGGAAGACATCTCCCAGATGGAAGGCTCATTTGGAAGTCTGGCAATTGTCCATGACTCCCTTCAGGAAGACATTGATGCCCTTGTCTCCATCTACAATGAAAAGGAGGCTTGGTATAAGGAGGAAAGTGAAAGCGTGCGTCACGAGCTTTCACAGATACGCTATGAGTTTCGTAAGGTAGAGGCCTTGAAGAAGACTCTCCAGGAAGATATGCGGGCCATCGACGTTAGCATTAGTGCGGCCAGTGCACGCTACCAAGAGAGAAAGAACCACTTTGACTCCCTTAGGCAAGAGCTAAGTAATGAATTGAAGTGGGTGCAAGAGGTTGTTGGGTCTTTCCCTGTGGATGGAGTAGGTGGTGGAAGCTATACTAACTGTAACTTCACCACAGTATTCAATAATGATGTCAATGAGGCATTAAAAGAGCTGCTAAACCATTCTTGCGGAGGGGACCTGCTCTCTGGAATAAATCTGGACTTCACTGAAGCTGGACAGCAGAGGTAGTTAGATTAAATGCAGTATTTTACAAGATAATTGTAAAAACTTTGATTTGATTTGAAATGTGCAGAAACAAGTATTTTCTAACCCAAGCTACTTTTACAGTAAATAATTTAAGCCTTGATTTTGATAATCCAATAGTAAAATGCCCTAACATTGACTGACTTCTCGAATGGCCTTTTTGATTGAAAGATGCCAGCTCTCAAAAGCTCACCATTGCCCCCTGTAGGATATGTGGTGTGTTGACTCATAGCTCATTGGCCAGTGAAACTAAAGCCCTGAAAGTTGCTGCCAATATATTTAACAGCATTTAAATGTCAGTGCACACAACATTCTGGGAGCAAGTCTTCTTGGTACTGGATGAGGTTTCATTTAACACTAGCATGCTACTAGCTTGTGACCCACTTGAGCTTTCCTTGTCTAGAGTAACTGAATTTGTTTTACTTCTTAATGGGACATGGATGGCCACATGGTATATGTTGCACTACCATGGTGGACAGTATCTATTCTCAATAACATTACATACTTGTGTTTGAGACAGAGCGAAAAGAAGAAGAAAAAAGTGAAAAGAGCAATTATACTTTGCCTTCCATTACATATGAATTAGGAATGAGTCTGTTATAAACCAAACTAACATGTCCTGGTGGGTTAAACACTATGGCTGCAGTCAACAGTACCTTCTACCTTAACCAATTTAATCAGCTCAACTGACATGCGGCGCTCATGGGACTCCTATTCAAATAAGTGCCTGGCTGAGTTGGTGCGAATAATTAAAAGCCATTGAATTTTATGCAATTCCTTAATTAACCTTACACCAATGTTACATGGTAACTTCACATTTTGCTTCAACTAATGAAAAAATTATTTGTGGAAATAACTTTAAAAAATTTAAGACTTCCTTCATAGTATTATTCTAGCAATATTTCCCACACATTTTTGCCCCATCAACAAAAAAAGTAATATTGTAGATGCAGAAAAAAACAACAACTGTATTCTGAATTGTGTACCACTGGGAAACCCCTTACTGATTCCTATTGCACAGTTGCAGATGTGCATGTAGAGCTATTGAAGGTGAAGAAATACCATGCTAAATAAATTATTTTTAAATATGGAAAAGCTAGCAGGATTAAAGCAACATTTATATTCTGTTATTACGGCACTGCCCAAATATTTTCCCCTGACTTTAACAAGTGAGTGAGTTGAGTCATCTACACTGATAGTTTATTCTATAGATTGGAGAAATGTAGTGCTGCTGTCAGATTTATTTTTTACATGCGTATTACCTCTCGATATGTCTCAAATCTTTAGTCACATTTCATTATCAATTCAAAAATATTGTAACCTGCATCATTTCCCTAAGGTGTTTGTATGCATTTTGTCCATGTGAAATAAAGATGAGATGTGTGAAATGTTTTAAGACCCTCACAACGCATCATGCAACATGCTTTCCAAGTCTTGTCCAAAAATAGTTGCATGGCAGAAAGGGTTATGTAGCATGTTCAAAGGCACCCACCCCCTTTGTAAATAATATTAGCTCAGCTTGGGCAAGTGGCACAGCTTGTTTTTCTGTCTGCATGGTTGCTTAGAAGTGACAACAACAATCCATCAACTGATAAAATCATAGCCCAGGCCCAATGATCTTAAGCGCAATTCACAGAAATATAGGTTTTGCAATACTTGATTATAACCAAGTTATATGTAATACGTCTATGTACAACCTACACTTTTATTGCAATATTTTTAAATATAAACCAACATTTTACAACTGAGAAAATAATTATATTTAAGTCTATGTTAATGAGCAGCTGAAAGACTTGCTTATGAATGCACTCTCTGCAGACATGTTATATTAATATGAAAGCATGTTGCTGTCTTGTGTAAACTATTTATCTCAGAATGTAATGGGCTGGGAAAAGGTGGGGCATTGGGGGTCCCGGTGGGTGTTGTTTGCGATTGTGGCACTGAAAGTTTGTGTGCAGAGGCCAGTTCAGATCAGTGATTCGCAAAGAGACTGGATGCAACTTGCAAAAGAATCCCCAAAGACAACCAATTAGGGTTTATCTGGTTTCAGTTTTATAAAACAATGTGGGACTGAGGCTGAAATCTAAAATAAAATTAGTGGATGTGCGTGCACGCGGACAATTGCACATACCCTACCTGTGCATGGCTAATTTTATTATCGTTGAACATTTCAGTCAGATATGGAATCCTCTAATACTTACCATTTTCTCTGAACTTTAAAATGCCTAAATTAGAAATCTCGTCAAGGACTATTGGCTTAAGGGTGCAATTCATATTCTGTTTTATAAGTGCTAAAGTGAGATGTCATATTTGTATCGAGTAGTTTTATATCTAGTATTTATTTTTTATTATTTCAACTCGCACGGTACTACCATCGAACCGATTATTCTGTGTCATCGTGGTATTGATCATTGCTGCCTCGAGGTGGTGACCTAGGCTAAGAGACAATTTATTCACACAGTCAAATAATTCCCCTCTTATTTTATCCAAGTGAATAAAAATTATACATCAAACAAAAAGATTATTCGCGGGGAAAACAATTTTCCAGACCCATGGAAAGCAAATTGTGAACACGCACTGACACGCGCCCAAGGGCTTGTACTGGTTGGGAGTGGACATCATCAAGCAGAATACATTGCAGTACAGCATGAACGAGAGCAGAAGGGTGGGGAGGAATATATACACATAATTCCACCTGACTGTCCCTATCCTCATATGAAACTATTAAAACGTCATGTCTTGCTAAAACTCGTGCCAGTGAAGTCCTGTGGATATCTATTTGTTGGGCAACAATGCAATGAAGTGCAGTTAAAGAGGCCCTTCTGACTGGTAAGCGAAAACTGACTCAGTCATTGTCAGATTGTTCACAGCAGAAACAGCTGCAGCGTTTCCACCCAGGGTAACTGCTTGCAACGCATGTTTGAATTATGTATTTATTTGTTCTTTTGCTGTTAGTTGCATGACAGAATGTGAGGTGCATTGTTGCTTGCTTTCTGACATTCTGACTCAACTTTGTTTAGCTAGCCTAGGAGGTAGCTAACTGATAGCCATCTAGCTAGCTTGCTGATCCTGCCCTGAAGCCAACTACCCGCGATTTAGTGTCAGATCTGTTAACTTTAAATTAAGCCATAACTGACGTAAATTAACCTAAGCTACGTTAGTTAGCCAACGTTACTGGGTTGATGAATCAATTGGCTTGATTGATAGCCAGTTTTCAACTGCAACTACACAAGACGCAAACAACCATAGCATCAGTAACTAGTAGCGTTAGCTGGCGTCGAGTGGTTACACCTCTGCTAGCTTGGGGTGGGGGTAGCCGTCACACTAGCCAACCTAGCTAGCCAATGTTTTAGCAAACAACAACTAACTGACACTACAGTTGCGCTCACTAGTTAACCTAGTTGACACAGAACTGACTTACGCGAATTACACTTGTCAAAAAGTCAAGGTTGGTGTAGCTGGCGAGTAAAATAAACGTTTCGGTATAGCCAACGTAAAGTTAACTAGCTTTTAGTACTACTTAGCTAGCTAGCTGCATTGTACCACTATAGTAACAAGCTATAACAATTGCCATTCTAGCTAAAATGACAGCTGAGCTTGTAACAACTGAACTTGCATGGCACATAACTTAAGCGTTGTTTTCTGTGGTGAAGATGTTTTAAACGTGCTGGCAATGGAGAAAAAAAAATCTAGTTTGTGGTAATTAACAGTTTGTAAGTGTTAAGCTACCATCAGTAACCGCCGATTCTTCTTTACAATCATGAACCTTAATAAAAAGGTTCCTGCTCCTAAATAAGATTAGAACAGATCAGAAATATTCAACACATCATTAATGATGCTATGTCACACCCTATGATGGTGAGAAAAGTTAAAGTTAATGAAGCGATCTTATCTTTGACACATGTCTTAGTGGTATTTTGTACAAATTCAATACTGAATAGCCTGATTTGATTTTCTGCTTAAATAAGCTTGGTTCATACTCTAATGCCACAATGTTATTTATTGTTGTTCTTTGTCCGCTGCCCCTCCCAATGTCAAGTCAATGTGCTGAGCTTTCACAATAAGCGATTTTTAGAAAAATTATGAATAATATCAGCACTGTTATACTGTAAGTGTATGCAAATTAAACCTTGAACAATTGTAATGTAAGAAACATTTGATAACAGATGGGACTATTGCTAATTGCTGAACTCATTCATATTTATATTTGGCTATAGCTGGGTTCTGTATATTAGGAATATTTAGTTGTTTTTCAACATTTTCATAACATCAAGGACACATCATATCAAATAGACTTATGCCCTATAGGTCCTATGATAGGTCCTATGCTTATAAGCCATCATAAATATTTGTTTCTCCTCTTAGTGATAAGTGACCAGCGTATGTAAGTGTAACAGCTCATATATGTCAGTGAGTGACCGTCAGATAAGAAAGTTAATTATCAATTTCAAGATATGTTGAAATACCCCTCAAATTAATTCCTGTATTTCTATTGCGGAGTTGTCTTTTGTAGGAGCCTACTTGGAGAAAAAGCTGACTAAGATCTTGGCAAAATATTTTTTCCCCCATGGCCAATTTCCTGCATATCGTTCCATCTTTGTTTTTATCACCTATCAATGTGCATGGCATGGAAATTTTACAAGCCCATAGGCTTTTGTGGTGGCCTTTTTTATTCACAGGCATCCAGACAGAAATATGATATGTAATATATCACCTGTTTCCTGAATAAGAATAGCCTTGCAAAAATGTTGGGGGACCTGGCAAAATGGCATTGCTTTTTAATTAACAATGTCTTTGTGGATTGGAATTACTGCATTAGAATATATTTCAACTTGCTGTCAAAATCGGAACAAATTATGAATAATTATTTGGGCAAATTACGAAATACATACTTTTTTTCATGATTTAATATGAATATATATATTATATTTTGGCAGGACTGATGGACCTAGAGTGACATGCCATGGCTTTGATGATTCCCCCGGTGAAGCTCAAATGGCTAGAGCACCTGAACAGCTCATGGATCACAGAGGACAGCGAGTCAATTGCGACGCGAGATGGGGTGTCGGTTCTCTATTCAAAGCTACTGGCTAACAAAGAGGTGGTGCTGCTTCCTCAGCAGGTGCTTTGTCTCAAGGGCCCGCAGCTGCCAGATTTCGAGCGGGAATCCTTATCCAGCGATGAACAGGAACACTACCTCGATGCGCTGCTCAGCAGCCAGTTGGCTCTGGCAAAGATGGTTTGTTCTGATTCACCGTTTGCTGCTGCGCTGCGTAAACGCTTACTGGTTCTCCAACGCATATTCTATGCCCTTTCTAACAAATACCACGACAAAGGCAAGGTCAAGCAGCAGCAGCACTCTCCCGAGAACAACTCTGGCTCCACAGACCTGCACTCTGTCAGTGAGCGACCGCGCTCCAGTACAGATGCCCTCATTGAGATGGGCGTCCGTACTGGCCTCAGCCTTCTGTTTGCCCTGCTGCGCCAAAGCTGGATGTTGCCCCCTCCTCCAAGCCCCGGGGGAAGCCATGGAGGCAGCATGAACTTGTGCAATGATGTCATCCACACAGCCATCGACGTGGTCAGCTCTCTGCCACCCTTGTCTCTAGCCAATGAGAGCAAGATCCCACCCATGGGCCTGGATTGCCTTGCCCAGGTCACCTCTTTCCTCAAGGGAGTGACCATGCCAAACTCTGGGGCAGACATTCTGGGCCGACGACTAGCCTCAGAGTTGTTGCTAGGTTTGGCTGCCCAGAGGGGGTCCCTGCGCTACCTGCTGGAGTGGATTGAAATGGCCTTGGCTGCCTCAGCTCTGGTCAGCACCATGGAGAAGAGCAAGGTGCTACAGAACCAGGAAGGCCTCATTGGCTACGATTGCTTCATGAACATCCTCATGCAGATGAGGCGCTCCTTGGTAAGATTTATGTAATTTATTTTATTTAAATAGATTGAAAGAATGGTGGCACACCTCCCATTGGATTCCATACCATAGAAATGTTAAACCCAAAGCATGTTCTTCTTTATGGGGGCACTGGACACTTTTCATGAGAACAATGTATGCACTGTTCTAATGAAATCCAAACTAAGATTTTGCTCCAGATTTTTTGCTATGTTTTTTTTTAAATTGTTTTATAAAGATAAATGGGAATGGGAAAAAAGATGATAAATTAAGCATGGGATTACTCAGTATTCTATTAACATGTTAGAACAGGACACAACAGAACTCAAACACTAAATTTTTTGTCAATCAATGTTCAAATCTTGTCATTTTTTGTTTATGATTTTCTTAGGGCTCTTCAGCAGATCGCAGCCAGTGGAGAGAACCCACACGCACATCTGATGGCCTCTGTTCATTATATGAAGCAGCACTTTGTTTGTTTGAAGAGGTACGGCATCCACTAAACTGTTCGAAGCAAGTCTTATTTCAGTAATGTGGGTCATTAATGTGATCTCACTTGATGAGTAGATCAACCAACTCATTTGTATATTTCTTTTAGGTTGGCAGGATGGCGTCAGACTACTCTCGTACCTGTGCCAGTCCAGACACCATTCAGACTGGAGAGGCCCCCATGATGTCGGAGACCTGCGAGGTGTATGTGTGGGGCAGCAACAGTAGCCACCAGTTGGTGGAAGGCACCCAAGAGAAGATCCTACAGCCTAAGTTGGCTCCTAGTTTTGCTGATGCACAGACAGTAAGGAAAAAACACATGGCTGAGTATGCTTATATTGTCATGCTTGGAAAGGTTTTTTATCACTTGATTTAACTTAGTTTACTAAATATATTGCATTTCTGCATTGTGACATGTTGATCAAGATTTCTCACTGGGAAAATTAACAGCACTTACAGCATTTTCAGTAGTGATTGAAACAACTTTCAGTTTGGAAGATGATATGCCCTGGCAGAATAAGACGATGTTATGCCTATCACGCTGAATTAAATGGTCAAACAGTCTAATGTAGTGTTTCAATGCTTTTCTCCTTTTTACAGATCGAGGCTGGTCAGTACTGCACCTTTGTCATTTCTTCCGATGGCTCAGTCCGGGCCTGTGGCAAAGGTAGCTATGGACGACTGGGACTGGGAGACTCCAACAACCAGTCGACACTCAAGAAGCTGACCTTTGAACCGCACCGAGCCATCAAGAAGGTGTCATCATCCAAAGGCTCAGACGGCCACACATTAGCATTCACTACGGAAGGCGAGGTATTCAGCTGGGGGGATGGGGACTACGGCAAGCTCGGCCATGGGAACAGTTCCACACAGAAGTACCCCAAACTCATCCAAGGGCCACTGCAGGGAAAGGTAGTGGACCAAATTATACTATGTGGGATATTCAGCATAATATGTTACTTAGCAGGAAATAGCAGATTGGTACTAACATCTATTCGGTTAAATTGAAATCAAGTGGTATGATGTGTTGGTGCAGGTGGTGGTCTGTGTATCTGCTGGCTACAGACACAGTTCTGCTGTCACAGAGGATGGAGAGCTGTACACATGGGGAGAAGGAGATTTCGGGAGATTGGGTAAAGCATCTGTCCTCCACCAGGAGTCCATTTAGTCTTTCTTAAAAACAGCATGCATAGTTTTGGGCCTGCTGATTGTTTAACCTTGTTCTGATGATTGAAAAAGGCATCTTCAGTTGAAAAGTGGTTTTAGCCTAACTGAGGTCTCATTATCCAATATAATTTTTTGTTCTTTTATTGTTTGCGGATGCAGGTCATGGTGACAGCAACAGCCGCAACATTCCTACTTTAGTGAAAGACATCAGTAATGTGGGAGAAGTGTCCTGTGGGAGTTCCCACACTGTAGCACTGTCAAAGGATGGACGGACCGTTTGGTCCTTTGGCGGAGGGGACAATGGTGGGAGAATATTTGTAATAAAACCAAAAATGAACCATCATAGTTTATATAGTCCATATGATTTTATGTTATGGGTTATGCTGAAGTAATGTTTGAGGTGGATCCATATACCAGTGAACGTGTCTTTGCAAGCTAAATTCTTGCTTGTGAAATCTTGCCCCTTTTGCTTCAGGGAAATTGGGCCACGGTGATACAAACCGAGTGTACAAACCCAAAGTGGTGGAGGCTCTGCAAGGAATGTTCATCAGGAAAGTGTGTGCAGGAAGCCAGTCATCCCTCGCCCTGACCTCCACTGGGCAGGTAGGACTAAGCTGCAATAACAGCTGTGGAGTTGGGAAGAACCCGAGGTCTGAAATGGTCCTACTTAATGTCTCCACTGCAGATACACACTTTTGTATTTGGGCTGTTTGAGCAATCTTATCTTGGCTGGTTTTAAAGTTTCCGTTGATTAAAATTCTGTACTTGCGTGGGAGAGTAGGAAAGATCTTTTTACCGGTGATTCTTTTTAACAGCAAGTACAAGGGGATGTTTCTTTCACACATTGTTACTTAGTGTGACTGTGCCACAAAACAAGTTCCTTCTTTGTAGCACTCAAGCTGTACTCTCTTTTGGATTTGCTGGTCTTTGTCTAGGTGTATGCATGGGGCTGCGGCGCTTGCCTTGGTTGCGGCTCATCCGAGGCCACAGCACTCCGACCAAAACTGATTGAGGAGCTGGCTACCACCAGAGTGGTGGATATCTCCATAGGAGACAGTCACTGCCTGGCTCTATCACATGGTAAAGAACCTTAGCTACTCCTCTGTCTTTACTTTAGGTTAAATATGCATTGACCTCTTATTCTTCTGTAAGATGCTTGTTTAAACTGGTATAGCTTTACATTAAGCTAAATGTACAGTACCTGCAATAAAAATAATTGTGTGAATAGCATGAAATAGGACTACCTCTATATACATATTTTACTGTAGGATTCAGGATCTAGCAACTTTAAGATCCAACTATATAGCTCTCCCTTTCATATCTATCTCCAACTAGACAATGAAGTGTACGCATGGGGCAACAACTCCATGGGTCAGTGTGGCCAGGGCAACTCCACAGGCCCCATCACAAAGCCCAAGAAGGTAGTTGGTCTGGATGGAGTGGCCATCCAGCAGATCTCAGCTGGAACCTCTCACAGCCTGGCTTGGACGGCTCTGCCTAGGGACAGGTTAGTAGTAGAACACTGACTCTGCATTGGCCATTGTTATTGACTAGCATTGGCCATGGCTAGAGTTCAGCAGGGGACATTCACACTGGTGTTGCATAACATGACAAAGGTTAGGTGCTGCGGGTGATGCACCCACAAGCTGGCTTTATGTTTTTTTGCCTTTTTTTATTGTTGCTACTTATCCTGCTTGACTACTATGTTTATTTAAATAACATTATTGTGGGTTGACTTTTACTCTGGCTGCAAATCACAATGGCAAATGGAATGGGGATTAAAATGAATACTGAGAAGTAAGATTTTTGTTTTGTTTTTGTACCCCATAGGCAAGTTGTTGCATGGCACAGACCCTATTGTGTGGACCTTGAAGAAAGCACTTTCTCCCATCTGCGCTCTTTTCTGGAGCATTACTGTGACGGCATCAACAGTGAGGTGCCTCCTCTCCCCTTCCCCTCTTCGAGGTAAGAAAACAAGAGGAAGGCATTTTTGCCCCTACGCTTTCAGCAAACAAATCTTCTATTTGTTCATCAATTTTGTTTTGTTCACAGAGAGCATCACAACTTCCTCAAGCTTTGCCTTCGACTCCTGTCCAATCACCTGGCCCTCGCCCTTGCTGGGGGTGTGGCCACTAGTATCTTAGGGCGGCAGGCCAGGCCACTGCGTAATCTGCTGTTCAGACTCATGGACTCCTCTGTGCCTGATGAAATCCAGGAGGTCGGGATCCACAAGCACACGTCTTTTTAAAATCCATTTGTTGACTGCTTTTTTGGTATCCAGATTATCATAATATTAGTCTCTTGAGGAAATAAAAGTGAAGTGCATTCAAGTGAGCCTTGATTAGTGTCCTTTATTAGTATAGGTACATTGACATTAGCAGTGTGGATCTCAGTTGTCACAATAGAAGCCTAAAGCTGTTGTATCAGAAGTGGCTGGAGTCATACTGAAGCATGCCCCATTTGAATGTATAACATAGCATACAACAGCATACTATACCATACTATAGCAGACATGCCCATCCATCGATGGAGCTGTTTTCAATCGTCTCTTTGTTTTTATCAGGCGGTGATAGAGACTCTGTCTGTGGGAGCCACCATGTTGTTGCCTCCCCTAAGAGAGCGAATGGAGCTGCTGCACTCTCTCCTGCCCCAGGGGCCTGACAGATGGGAGAGCCTATCCAAAGGACAGGTAAAATATACAACTGCCTTCTTTCACATCAGCCAACCGCACGTTTCACATGTTGAAAAGATGCACATGAGAAATGTGTTTACTTCTGTTTAATGCAAGTTACAAAAAAACTGTATTGTGATAAGATATGCTGTGGTAAATTAAAAAGGCACCTGTATATATATGTATGTAAACATTCTGTATCTATGTGCATCCCCACAGAGGATGCAGCTGGACATCATCCTGACCAGTCTGCAGGACCACACCCACGTGGCCTCTCTGCTGGGCTACAGTGCCCCCTCTGACGCCCCAGAGGCCCTGTCCACAGGCCTGGGCTTTGGGCCCCCACTGGACCCTGCCTACAGCTCTCCTGGTAGCCATCATGACACGCACCTGGCTGAGATCCTCATGAAGACTTTGCTGAGGAACCTGGGCTTCTATACAGTGAGGAGATGCCTTGAGGGCTGTGTTATTACCATGCTTTGTGTGGTTACGTAAACAGTGACAATTGAGAGACACAGTGTGTGACTAGACAAACTGAATTATGTCAAAAGCAATTATTTAGCTTCAGCAGGGCAAGGTTTGCCAAAATGTGCTGGTTGTTTAGCCAGGCATACGCTGAGAGTGTTTGAGTAAGTTTTGCAATCGCAAAGGGTTGTTATTTATTGTGCTAAAATGTTGCAGGTTTTGACAAATTTCTTGCATGCCAGACTCACACATGGTGTTTACAAGCTTGGTTGTATCACAATCACGGTTTCCCCTTCTCTTTTTTAGCGATCTCTCTTGTTCTAAACTCACTCTTTCAGTGATAAAATGTTTTTGTTTTTCATATGATTTACATCCATAATAGTCTGAAAGATAAGAATTAAGATTTCAGAAGCTCAGAGGGAGGGATAGAGGGAATGATTAATATGCAACAGCAGTTTGCCTCTCCTCTGCCTATGCTGAGCTCTGGAGCGCCACACAGTGTTGCATGAGTCATAGATAATCCCTGGTTATTATAGGCACTTACTTTGTCCCTAGCTTCATACGTCACACCGCCATATGTGTGTCATAAGACACCCTGTTTTCATTGATTTATTTGCTCACAATGTTTTCCTCCCCACCAGCATTATTTGCTGGTCCTTCTGGACACATGCATAGTTGCATAAAGAGATTTGTAGAGGCATGATTGCTGTTGTCCATCCAGTTACAATAATTAGGGGTGGCTCAATTAGTGTGTTACTTAAGTATGACATACAAAGACAATATATTGGAATTGTAACCTTTGTTTCTCCAAACCATTAGTCCCAACATTCACTGCCCTCAAACCATTTCGATTGTCCTGTCATGTGTTTGTGTTTGCTCATAAATGTGGATGTCTATGCTTTCGTGTTTGTGTGTTGTAGGACCAGGCATTTGGTGAACTGGAAAAAAACAGTGACAAGCTGCTCCAGGGCATGTCATCCTCAGACAGCAACCAGCCTGCCCATCTCCATGATCTGCTCTGCTCCCTGCAGAAACAGCTGCTGGCCTACTGCCACATCAACTCAGTCACAGAGGTAGGACCACATGCCGCCGCTGCCTCTTTTAACCTTTCTTCTATGGGTGCATGTGATTACTAAAGAAATTATTCTCCTTGTGTGTTGTACACTAGAGATAGGGTGAAATATTGCGATACATTTATATTTTCTCAGAGTTCGAGCAGTGTGGCTCTGCTCCACAAGCATCTGCAGCTCCTTCTACCCCATGCCACCGACATCTTCTGCCGCTCTGCCATCCTGCTTAAAGAGAGCTCCTGGAACGGCAATGTCCGAGAGAAACTACGAGGTGAGTACTATGCTTCATCACTCGTATGTTAAGGTTCAATTGAACCACTGTCCTTAGCACATTATCTGCTTTTACATCAGCTGTCTCTTGTTCAATTCATTTAACTATTATTTGACGATAAATTATACTTCTCACACCTTTGTGTCATGAATTATTGACGGGGATGCCCGTAATTTAGTTTTCTTGTTTGGTCTCTTACCTCAGGCATTCGTGACATTATCTATCGCAACGCTGTCTTCTTTATCCTCCAGATGTGATCTACGTGTCAGCAGCTGGCAGCATGCTGTGCCAGATAGTCAACTCTCTGCTGCTGCTGCCCGTGTCTGTGGCCAGGCCCTTACTGAGCGACCTGCTCGACCTGCTTCCCCCACTGGACCGCCTCAACAGGCTGCTGCCCGCCGCCTCGCCTCTGGAGGACCAGGAGCTCCAGTGGCCTCTGCATGGTGAGCACGTAGTTACTCTCACCATGTTTAATCATTCAACAACAAAACAAAATCGTTGCTCGACATTTCCTTTTAAGAAAGTATTGAATGAACATTAATATAACTGTAGCTGTGTTTCTCTTCCTAGGAACGCTAGACTTTGTGGACCCCGCTGCAGGGGTGCCCCTGGCCCAGCCGGCCCAGTCCTGGGTGTGGCTGGTGGATCTGGAGCGTACGGCTGCCCTGTTGGTCGGCCGCTGTCTGGGGGGCATGCTGCAGGGGGCCCCAACCTCTCTGGAGGAACAGGACACAGGCTACTGGCTCAAAACACCCCTTTTCAGCAATGGCCTGGAAATGGACATCCCCCAACTAGGTAGAAACACAGGTTCTATAATTTCATTTGTTATGTATAAATTGCTTAACTGACAATTGCCACATGAGTAAGATACATTTACTGGCCTTTTTGCCTTCATTATACACTTTGTATGGTACATTAATGGACATTAGTTATATTTCTGTAGGCATGCCTTGTTTTTGCTTGGTTGTTGGTTTATGTTTGTGTTTTTGTTTGTGTGTTGTAGATAACTGCATCAGCTCGTTGCTGGAGGTGGCCCTGTCCTGTAACGAGGAACAGAAACCCTTTGACAGCACTTTACAACCCGACATGAGCATTCTGGTCGACCTGGCCCTGGGCTCCACCAAAGAACCCACCAACAGCCTTTGGATTAACATGCTGGACTATGCTGTTAGCAAAGGTTAGAGGACCTCAATGTGATACGGTGCTAAATAGTGGTGAAATGTTATTTTCGTTATATGACTATAGAGTCACATTCTAAGTTCGTTATTGTTTTTATTTCTCAACTTTGGGATGACACGTTGCCCTTTTCCCGAGCTGGTTGAAATTGATTGGGATGATACATGTTCTTCCTCTCTGTGTGTTATTTTCCAGACTGGGACAATGCCTCTCTCAGTAATGAGTCCCTGTTGGACACTGTGTCCAGATTTGTGTTGGCAGCCTTACTAAAGCACACAGGACTGCTTGGCCAGGCCTGTGGAGAGGGGAGGTAAAGTAGCAACAACACAAACACACTGCTCTATGTGGTCCTAATAGAATAAGTTCTTTCTATTCAGCGGAATTAAATGGGCGCATTTAGTGCATTTTAGAAGTATTTCAGTTATTTGAAACATATACTCGGTTTTATTGTTGGTCGGAACCTTTAGCTGCAACCCACAATCTTGATGAAGTCAGCAGAAAAAGGCCCTGACTGTCATTGTGTTCTATTATTTTTTCCTTTAGGTACCAGCCCTGTAAGTCTCTGGCTGAGGTGTACCGCAGTGTATACATGGTGCGCAACCGCCTGCTAGCCTGCAAGAATATGGAGCTCATCCAGACGCGCTCCTCTTCTCGGGAGAGACGAGTGAGTAGACACGCCCCCACCCCCCTCCAGTTCTTTAGTACTAATATGGCTCTAAAGTAGTAATTTTGTGTGAGCCCCTATCGAGTAGATTTCTACAGTAGTAGAAAGGAGTACCACAAAAAGTTTACTTATGTAAAGTAATAGTGAACAATTTTACCACCTAACAAACAACTATGAAGCTCTAATTTGATGAGTAAATAGCTGCCTATGTTTCTGTTCAGATCTCAGATAATCAGGATTCTCTCGAGATGGATCCCCAGGAACACTCATTCACACGCACTATAGATGAGGAGGCAGAGCTGGAGGAGAGGGCGGACAGGGAGAGAGAGGATGGGCACCAGGATCAAGATGATGAGGAGGAAGAAAGGGAGCATGAAGTCATGACCGCTGGCAGTGAGTAGACATATCCAGATACTAGACCTGGAATTTATTATTATATATATATTTTTAAAGCATACATATTTAGAATTACTGTTTGACTGCATGTTGGGACTTGACTTGAAAAATCTTTTCTCAGCTGTACAAGGAATTCAGAACAGAGTAAAATAATTTGTCAGCTTTGGAGTGCAACCCTCTTGCTTTTGAATATTGAACATGTCTTAATCTACCTGCATTATTCTTGATGCATGTTTTTGCCGTCAGCCATTACTTGCATGCACTTTGTTTTTTTTTTAAGACACCGTCAAATCTGCAGCCCAGCCCCTTCTCGTAGACCCCGTCAAAATTTACCATTACAGAAATTTGAATTTTGTACACAGCAGTGAATAAGTGTGCGTTGCCGCACTGAATTTCAATCCCTACGACAAATAACCAGTTTGCTATGGGCGGCTGCAGCTTTTTCTCTAACTCGGTGTCCTATGTCTGTGTGTCTCCTTGTGTCGCAACGTGCAGAAATCTTTCAATGTTTCCTCTCAGCGCGAGAGGCGGCACGCAGCCGCGAGCGTGAGCGGGCCAGCAGCAGCACAGGGCTGGGCCTCTGCTCTGGCTCCAGGAGTGGGGGAGGAGGTGGGGAGGAGGAGCCCACCCCGTCTTTGGAAGAGAGGAGGGACAGCACAGGGCTCCTGGAGGGCCAGGACCTGTACACGGCGGCCTGTAACTCTGTGATCCACCGATGTGCCCTGTTATTGCTGGGGGTCAGCCCTGTGATTGGGGAAATGAGCCAGCAGAACCAGGAGGAGGTCAACAGCCAGTCGGTCTGCGGAGGGCAGCAGGAAAGTGTTGGCTTCATGACGAGGTGACAGCGCTTTACCTGAGGGGATTAGTCACAGTGTTTCCTTTAAACTCAAACACTTGATAGGGGAATGCAAATAAAGATTGCAGTCATTTCAATATACACAGGATAAGATGTTATAATATCCATTATGCCATATTCCAAGATGAGCACTTCAAAAGACAATATTTTAGAATGGACTTGGGTTGAGAGCAGATATGTCATT
>JAVQIZ010220373.1:0-40212 GCA_036023535.2 Galaxias brevipinnis | reverse complement strand
CCCCCCCCCCCCCCCCCCCCCCCCCCCCCCCCCCCCCCCCCCCCCCCCCCCCCCCCCCCCCCCCCCCCAACAACAACACACCTGCAGATTTGGAAGTGCTTTACCGGCAAACGCATTGAAAATACCAGTCACGGCAGCAGCAAGTTAAATATAGACAAGACACACAAGGCACCAGCACAAACAGACCAACTCACCGCCGAGCTCTCCTCTTTAAACATGGAGGGGGTAGAAGACGACTCCATGGGGAACTGGATTGCGTGCCCTCCCTCACGCACGGCGTCACTAACTTGGTTCCCCAGGAGAGACAGGTGGCGGGGGTGTGCGGGGTCCCTGTGGCGGCATGTGCTGACGCCGTCCCCCTGCCACACGCTGCAGCCCACGCAGCCCCGACGCTGCGCCGACGGGCTGCTCGGCAACGCCAACCTGGATGCTCCTTCCCCCCACCTCCTCCGCTCGGAGCACACACTCCTCCGCTTTCTGGCCTGTTCCACCCGAGATGCTTCACCACCGTCAAGGTCACGCAGAGTAGGTGGGAGGATCCCACAACTTGTGAATTGATTACAGTAAGCGGGGCGTTCGGGTAGCCCCCCCGACAGGCTCATCTCTGGTTTGCTGATGCTCTGCTACTACCCACATATCTATTGGGGATAGGCAGGATGACAAGGACCTGCCCACCCAATGAGGAAGACTGAGAGACAGCATGCGCCGGGCAGCCATTTTGAAACGCTGTATGAGTTTGTGTGTCACATGTCACTGTGACCAAGGCTACCCACAGTGCCCTATTTGGTCTATCAAGTCGCCCTCGCTCGCTCCAAATGCCACGCCACATGGGGGACGGTTGGAGTTTGGAAAATGGCACAGACACGATAAATGCCATGTTTCCTCCACTGCAGGCTAGGACAGCCAAACAGGAGATGCCCAAAGAAGGGCAAGGCCATTCCCCTGGGCACCAATCTGTTTCACATCCTTTCTGATGAGAGATCAGAGGAAAACGGCAACGCAGGAGCGTTGGGAAACTGGTGGGATGCTGGAACGCCGCCTGGCATGTCGCTAGCGGGTGCCATTAGTCATGCATGCCATGGGGACTTATTGAAGTGTTCAACTGGGTGGGAGAACATGAAAGTGTTGGAGTAGCTACCAGACACAATTATCCTGTGACTCTTTTCATTGAGAGCTCTCCCTCCACTTTCTCCAGCCAGAACCAAGGCAGTCGTTCAAAGAAACCAATTAGGCCGACCTGGCCTCTCAATCGGTTCTCAATACCTGCAGACGAAATGGAGTGTTAAGGAGAGTAGGGTCACTCGGTGACACCTTTATCGTCCCCCAGGGAGCTGCTGATGGCCCCATAGGGAGCTCAGAGGAGCGTTTTCGGCCAGATCCGGAGAGGAGGAACAACTCCAGCTCCTCAGCCCCCGCGGGGACACAACAAAGCCATTTAGAGGTGCCTGGATGCATGGGAGCGGATCAATGGCTGCAGCCCCTCGGACCGAGCCACCTTCAGCTCCCTGATCCCCGCTAAGGTCTCCTCCCCCATAGCTCGAGACCCCAGCACATGGCCCCGTAGTAGCATCTGCTGAGGCGTGGAGCACGGCGTTAGCCGAATTGCTGGCCAGCTCACAGTCCTTGGAGCATTCCCTGGCAGTGAGAAGAGCCCACAGCGCTCCAGGGCAGGATTACGAAATATAAAGCGATGGAGGGATTGACGAAAGGAAAGAGTGGGGAGTTGGGATTTCAGGAATCCCCCCCGTTTGCCATCCAAACCTCTTAACATCAATGCCCTCAATCTACTCTTCTTCCACCCCAGTAAACAAAGACCTTATCCTCCCATCACAAACTATTAGCTTCTAGGAGTGAAGGCAGCCCTACGCATCTTGTTCAATTACCAACCTCCGCCTCTCCCTCGTTGGGTTAACACTGGTATGGTGCTAGCGGTACTCTGGATTTTTTTTTTACAGGAGAGGAAAGCAGCAATGGGGAGATCCATCAAAAGCTACCCGGCATGTATGTGGAGCGAAAAAGTCCGGGAAATGAATCACAACTAAAGCAGGGGAGGGGGCGGGTTTAAGGTAGATTAATGACTAATAACTTTGAGGAATGGGCCGATTCATCACAGCCAAAAATGAACTGTATTAAATGACTGCAGAGGCCAGGGAGATAGATCAGTGTCTCATAGCTTGGCTACCTGTGTTTGCCGCATGTTACATTACCTCCAAAGAAGCTTAATTTCTCTATGTTTAGGTCCTGCAGATACATTTGACATTTTATAGTCCACTTTTCTTTGTTGAAAGAGATTTTGTAATAACATGCAACTTTTTGCAGTGCCCTTTAAAAAAAATTCCACTAGTATGTGGAAGGATATGCGCTTCCTTGAAGAGTAACAATGCATAACACCAAGTACACTCTTTGGCTATATGGACGGCTTAGCCAAACACTCTACGATATGAGGTACCAATGCACAACTAGATCTCTGGAAATCTCTTCACAGCCTGCATTAATGTATGGATGATCCACTGTCTTCCTGCCATTGTGTTCAGTTCACATTCTGTTTCGTTGCTGAGCTAGAAGCTATCACTAGGCAACAGGCGAGATGAGATGCCACAGCTCGGCAGCTATTGAACGTGAATCCACACCGTGCCACGGCTTTGAGGAGGGTGTACAGGCGCACATGAGATAAAGGCAAGGACTGAAGCTGACACTTCAAAAGGGCCACGCGGTACACATATTTCCCACAGGGCTACAGTCGAACGCATTCAGCTAACCTGCTTTGAATGTTAATGTCCGATGTGTTACGGTCTTCTGGGGAGATACAGAACGAGGCTGGGAGCACGAGAGTTGTTCTCCTGCTGCCTGTAGAGGGTTTCAGTTGTGCACTCGAGCCGACTTGTATGATTAAATACTGGACCTTGAAGAGTACCATTTCATTTGAATCTGTGAATGGATTTGTACATGTTGTGCATAACATAGTATATGTTACAATACCGAAAAGGCAAACAAGTGTAAATTTTTGTTAAGCGGGCATAGATAACAGAAGTCACTAATGCTGCGCATATATATATATACGTATATATATATCTAAAGTGTATGCAAAATGGGAAAAGTGTGAGTGGTGTGAATGTGTGAAATATTTACCTCATGAATGTAATAAACCCAATAGGCTTTATTGAAACAAATAAGACGCCTTCACACAAGTGACAAACACAGACCGAAATGCTTGAAATGAAAAAGAAAAACCCACATTTTATTGCACTTAAGTTATAAGAAAATAAAAATTCTAAGTGAATCAAACAAATACACAAATCCCTTTAAGTTTTTTTTTTTTTCCTCTGTCCATTTTCGTTTGTTTTTTTTTGCCAGGGAGTTTACATGTACTGAAAAATAAAACACCTGCAACATATCTGATTTTTTTAACCAGATCATAAATTAAAACGGAAGGAAAAAAAACAACGAGAGAAGAGATAGAGCAAGATTGTTTTGTGTTTTCTTAGTTTTTTTTGTTGTTGAATATACAGTGTTACACCACTTTCACAGTTCAGCTTGAGTTGTGACTCTTGGAGATTGAGACGATTCTGTTTTGGCTACAATATGTCGGTTCACTTGGTTGCCTGTGTAGGTCGTTGATCCATTCACAAACCATGGGGCCGCTGAGGAACGGAGCTGCTCCTAGCAGTTTCACCTGTAACACGTGTAATACTTAAAACAATAAGACCCTTGGCAATCTACTTATCAGTTTATGCTTCTGTGTGAATGCCTGTCGTTGCTGCAGATATCCCAGACAGTAATTTTGTTTGTTAAAATCAATCTGTTTGCTCATTGAACTTTTCCTCCCTGCCCGGTCCACACAGCATTCGAACATTTAACCCATAGGACAGGCTAAAGGAGCTTTGTCCAAAAGGAATGTGTTTACAAATTTGCCTATGCGCGCACACACTCTCACAACATAAGCACACTCACACACACACAGACACACAGACACACACTATCAGCATGTTCTCTCTCTGCAGGCAAACCGGTTGGTATCTGCGGGACACACTACCTCCCTCTCAGCCTCGTAGAGGCACGTTTGGCTCAAGTTTCAGTGGCAAAAAGAAAAACAAACAAAACAAAAACGGTTGTTGTCATTTATTTTAAACTTTGCTTTTTTTTGTCTCTCCCGGGGTATCTCTTTAAAAGTCCAAAACTTGTAGAGTTCAATTTTGGAATTTTGTCTGGGACTAAAACGTCACAGCAAGTAAAAGTTCCATCTCATTTTTTTTTTCATTTTCATTTTTTTTTTCTTTTTTCATTTGTCTAGCAGCATAAATACAGTTTGGCCACTGGGGGAAAACAGTAATGGGGAGAGGTGGGGTGCTATTCCATGAGGCTAGGAGCAGAGAACACTGAACTTCTCCCCTCAATGTAGCACCAGCAATGAGACACCAACCAAGCCACTCTTGGAGAAACTCAGGACAGCATTACGTCTATGAGGAGCTGACGCTCCGATCCCAGCAATGAGGAAAACCAAAGGAACAACTCAAACAAAAACAAAACCAAAAGTGAAACCTGTGGTGTGATACGGACAGCAAAAGAAGGTGAGCGGGAACATGTGCTAATACTGTGACTTTGTCGCTACCGGCGACCGTGAAGGAAACAACGAAGAACGTTTTCTGACGACAAAATTACCCTTCGATAAGAACTGAAATTCACAGTTGAGTGTATGTTGGGGTGATAAAACAAAAAAAAAACTTGCAAACCAGAGAGAAAAGAAGAGCAATAGCAACGAAGCTGGAGTGACAAAATGGGGTCGGATAATAGACGGATGCTTCCTGGTTTATTAGCCAGTCAGGATTTCCTTTCTCTGGCTCTCCCTCCCCTACGTCAACAAGCCCCTGCTGGTCAAGCTAAAAAACGGTGTAAACAATCACTATAAGAACTCATCTGATGTGTGTTCCCCCTCCATGTTTACCTTTTGCGTACTCTATACAGTGTGGCTTCCCATTGGGCTGTTGGCTGCTTTTACAGGGGTGGGGGTGGGGGGCCTTCAAAAATAATATAACTTTATACATCTGAACGTTGTGTGAGAGTCAGGCTTGAGTCTCCAAGTCTCTGGTGTGAAGCTGCCCCTGGCCTCGGGGGCCGAGAGTCCGTTTGAGAGAGTTCAGTCTTCTCTGAAGCCGATGAGTCATCCTCCTCCACCTCCTTTTCCCTCGCTTAGCTCCGCCCCCCGGCCGCTTTCTGACTCCACCCTCCACACAGGGTGGGAGGGGTCAAAAGTAGGGGGGGTTGCGGGGGCAACGGCGGAGGCGCTGTCAGTAACATTCTCCACTGCAGAAGGGGGGGTTGACACACGTCTGGATGGTGCGGGGGTGGGGGTGAGCAGGCTGTTAACAGTGGTGGCAGGGGAGCATGGCCGCCGGTGGAAAATGCCTTGCCTGGTGTTTGTTGTTGTTTTGTTGTCGCTGCTTTAGAGTAGAGAGAGATACACGAGCCCTCTCGGGTGCACCACATTTCTTTCTAACTCCACCCCCTCCCCCGTCTCCCCCCTTCACGCTCTAACCCCACCGGCTCACTTCATGTCCACGTCAAAGTCCAGCACCAGCAGCTTGGTCTCCTCGGTGCCGTTGCGGCTGCCCACGGCGCACACCAGCTTGGTGTTGGAGGCCCGGATGCGCCACACCACGCCGCCGCTGCCCCCGCTCTCCAGCGTCACCAGGTTGCGGATGAACTCGCCCGTGCGGAGGTCCCACAGCTTGACCGTGCCGTCGTCCGAGCTGGTGATGACAAAGTTCTTGTTGAACTGCAGGCACGTCACGGCGCTCTGGTGCTTGTGGGGTCCTGGGGGAGGGGGGGGAGGGGGGGAAACGGAGATAGAGACAGAAGAGAGATGTATGAGTGACAGATGGGAAACACGGCTTTAGCAATGACTAACCATGATGAACAGCGGACAGGATGGTGGGGCTTCTGTGTGGGTCACATGAGCCCTCTGTAACATGGCCCCCTTAAAGACTAATTTGAGTTGAACTTTGCTGGTACTGCAGAGGTCTGTGTCTGTGTGTGCGTGTGTTGGGTTTGAGTATGTGGCGACGAGCAACAACACTCCCTATATCCAACGCAATCAATTATTATTAACACCAATTATTAATAATGACATTGTTGTGTCTGCGGCTCTCTTCAGTGACGTGTCAGTGGTTGTGTGTGCAATGCAAAGATCCCCCTGGAGAAATGTGGACGCTAATATATCTAAACAAAATCAATTTGCACCGCACAAACAAGCACAGTATCAAGGAGGTGTTGGCAAAAATGACTATCATCACTGTTGCCATAGCATCTTATTCATACAATTTGTTTACTCAAAACACGTGCAAACGGTTCCACAAACACGTCGGGCCACTTCTTGTCGTCGCTATTCGACGGAGCCCCTTTGTCTGCGAGGCCTCGTTCGTTCTGAGGATTTGCCACGTCGCTGTCTGCCGCGCAAGACATCCGACATTGTTCCCTGTGCCAACCCCGCCCCAAACATCCCCCTCCCCTCTCCTCCCCCCCGCATCACCTCATTATCACAACAAAGGCTCCCCTCCCCGCTACCTTTTCCCCAGGGCACCTCCACTGACAGCCGGCCGCGCTGCTCGGCCCCGTCGTCTCTGCTAAACGGCCCGACAAACGGCAGGAGATCGCCCACTGACCTGACCTAATTACATGACCTACAAACCCCCCCCCCCCGTGCCTGTGTGGGTACAGTAACACCCCCCCACACACTCCTGTCAGCCCTTTGACAGCCACCAACCCCCCTTCCACTCAACTCGCTTCTTTCTCTCTGTTCTCCTCTCGGCATGCTCTGGCACACGGGAGGGGAGGAGGAGGGGGAGGGTTCCCTTTGTTGAGCGGGGGTACGGTTGTATGACTGCACGAGCGGGTTGGTTGTCGGCTAACGAGGCTTTTTGGGAGGACTGTGCTCCACAAACAAACGCACGGCCCCCTCCTCTGTGTGGGAGACAACTGTGTGAACTCTCAAACACATGACGGGGGCTGGGAAAGAAAACACGAGCCCATGGGGAGAAACGGCCGGCACGCTAGGCGCTGGCACCGTCTCCCCCCCACGCAGCCGAGCGGCTCGTTGAGGGGAATCGCTGGGAGCCACGTACAAGGCTACCAAGCCCAGCGCTTTTCAATCAAAGCGCACCCTGGCCCGCCTGCCTTCTCCTCGTCTCTCAGCCGTTTCCACGTTCAGCCGCGTCTCACCTTGCAGGGTCTGCAGGCACTGGCCCGTCTTGATGTCCCAGATCTTGACGGTGGAGTCGGCGTTGCCCGACACCAGGATGTTGTCCTTGAGCTCCATGCCGCTGGTCAGCGACTGGTGGCCTGTCAGCGTGTGGATGCAGTTGCCCGTCTCCACGTCCCACACCCGGATGGACGTGTCCAGGGAGCCGCTCACCACGTGGATGCCGTCAAACTGGGGGGGAGGAGAGAGAGAGAGAGAGAGAGAGAGAGAGAGAGAGGAAGAGACGCGGGAATCAATTACACGACACGCCCCGTACCCAGCAGGAGCGTTGAACCAGAGATGTTAGGGCGATCATTTGATACCTGGTTATGGCGCTGCTGTGCATGTTGTTTACAGACTCCTCCACCCACGGACAATATTAAAGCTTATGAGGCCCCAGAGACATTACTCTGAAAGGGAGTACAGTAGCTAGGACAAATCCAATTCATTTCCACAGCTTGTAATAGATTCCAGCAAGTCATCTGTATTCCTAAGGGCCCATCAGATTGAATTCATTTAGAGTAATGAATTTTATTGATTAGCGCTGCCGTTTCTCCCTGCCCGGTGTCCGAACGCTGGAAACCCGATGCGTGAACCAGCCTCCAGCCGGGGGCCGGGCGGAGCGGAGAGGAGAGGCCCTGCTCGCTCCGTGTCTCTCTGTGGCGAGTGTCCCTGAGGCTCAGGGCGCAGACTAAAGTGCCCCGTCATCACAGGGGGGAGCGGGCCTTGGAGGGCGGCCATTAACCTCGCCGTCTGTACACTCTGGTAAACAAACCAAAGGGTCTGAACAGACGCGTGGAGACGCGACACGGAGGCAGGAAAACACTCATTAGAGACACTCCAGGTTGACATGGCAACCGCCTAACGGCGCCAGGGCACAGCGGTTTTCGTGGCCTGATTGCGAGCACTTTCAATAATGGCCGTGTGGACAAACTGGGCACCTTATTTACATTTGTATGACCCTCCCATTAAGGTGCCGTGCATATGAGACATAGCAATGCACTTTCAAGGAGCGTTATTATACCTAACTCCCCACAGCGCAGCGTATTTCACAGAGAGGGTTTGGATCTGAAGAGAAGGGATTTGTGGATTAGAGCTCAAAAAGACAGGGACTACTGCCAATATTTTCAAAGTGTGTGTGCGTGTGCGGGGGGGTAACCAATAAAGCGTAGCGCTGCTACCCAGAGGTAGGGACGGCGTGGCCGGGGCCCCTCACCTGCAGCGAGTAGACTCTGTTGGTGTGGCCCTGCAGCGTGTGCAGGCAGGTCTCCGTCTCGGGGTCCCACACCTTCACCATGAAGTCGTAGGCGCCGCTGACCACCCGCCGGCCGTCGTACTGGACGCAGCGCACCGCCGCCACGTGGCCCATCAGGACGTGGAGGCACTGGCCCGTCTCGATGTCCCAGACGCGCAGCGTGGCGTCCCGCGAGCCGCTCACAACCCTGGGGGACGGGGAAAAAAGACAAGTCCGGTTGGACGTCCTGGAGGCGGTTTGCTGTCAACCCAGTTAAGCAGGGGGGGGGGATATGGCACGGCATGAACACATACAATAGGTGGTGTTATAGACAGACAAAACACTAACACAGAGGGCTCATTGTTAAATAAGGTTTCCACGGATGACGTCTCCCTCACGTCGCCTATTTTTGCAGGAGAATATTCGATACCGGGAGCAAGTTGTTCCCATGGAGTGAAGACGTTCAATAACACTGTCGCTCTTGTTTTGCTATTATGATAACCTGCAGCTCAACCTACCTGAACTACAGGTTCAAACACATCTCAAAAACGGTACACCCTCCCTAACGTGGGTCCCTTCAGTGAAGAACAAAGAAAGAAGAAAAAAACGTCTCCCGCATAAAAGAATTGGACGTACTGTTCATTTACACAATGGCTTCAGGCTCGACAGAGACGGAAATGACAAACACGTTCGACACTGTCAGACTACGGCCCTGAGGTCCTTCCGCCGAGTGAGTAATCAAAACGCTAGACGAAACCTCAGCGGGCCCTGGGGCGCAAAGAGCACTCCTGGCTCCAGAGAGTGGCAGCCAATGAATGGGAGAGTGGCAGATGACAGGACCTCCTAAGAGGATCTATTCAGCCGCTGTGAGGGCCTTAAGTCACCGTCATTGGGCACATTGTCAGGTCGGAATGCTTCGGACTGCTCTCTTGCTTGACGGCTCTAGTTTTCCCCGCTAGACCTGGTCGGTGGAATCTGGGAACCTTTTGAAGATCGAGCGAGGGTTTTCCATCGAAAGGGCGACGGGGGGGGCGTTCGACATACCTTTTCTCGTGCAGGTGCATGCAGCGCACCGTTGAGGTATGTCCGTAGAGGGTGTGGATACATTCTCCCGTCTCGGCGTTCCAGACCTTGAGCGTACGGTCGGTGGAGCCGCTGATGATGATGTTGTCCCGCATTTGGGACGACCACACGCCCCCTGTGTGGCCCACCAGCGTCCGCAGACACTGCAGCGACAAACAGGGAGACACATCAAACTTGGTGGATCTAACGATGCCTAGGGAAACCAAGGCGGCTTAACCTGACAGATAATATCAAAGCAAATACAGACAATAGAAGTCAATTTCATGTAAAAAAGCATTCTTTAAACTACATACACGAGAACGGTCAGGCCTCCTTCAGCCAGAGATGGCGCTTTAACTGAAGAAATCTGAAGGTGCCTTTCTCAACAATCCCTCAGTTAAGTTAGAAAACCAGGAAAAGTCTTTTTAATAAGCTTTGCCCTTATCGTCTGCTGATAAAGACAGCAGGGCACCAGGCTGCCACCAAATTGGTGGCAAATGCCATCAAAAATCTGTCCACTTCCACACATTTTTTCCCCCATATACAATACCTCAAAAACTACTGCAGCACTGTAAAATGTTACACTGGAGCCCTGAACAGTATGGATGACTATTAGGAAGAAGGAAAGATTGAGTTTAAATTGGTTTGACCTAGCTTAAAAAACAAAACAAAAAAAAACTTTGATCCATATGTTCAACTACCGTACAAAGACAAAATATAATCTTGCCCTTTACCTAAGCCATGTAATTGCCTTTGCCTACCTGTAGCAAATCCATGGCCTGAACGTCCCCTTTGAGGAAAGGCAAGAACGGCGTCTTTAATTAAAATAAAGTGTCTCATTCCTGCTCATTAGCGATGGTAGATTAGTTATTGAGTACTGCAGTTATTGAAATCTTTTTTTTTTTGATCCATTCAATTTGCAACTTAAATTTAATTATCCAGTGTGTTGAATTCAAATCTTTTTTGGGGAGGAGGGCGTCTACCAATTTCAAGTGGCATATTGGCACCGGCATCTCCTCCTCCTTCTCCGGCGGCGGTGTGATCGTTACGGAAATGTGTGCGTGCGGTGGAGATGTTAAACAAGCGACCTCCCGACAGCGGCTGATAAAGTGCAGAGCGGGGGGAAACATCAGAGCGGGGCGGGACGGGCGAGGCCTCAGTCACACCGACTCGTACCCCCGTCTCTCTCCTGTGATAAACACAATCGCCTCATTAACTCGGCCCTGTTTGAGGCGACCTCTCGGCCGACCTCTCCGCGGCGCTAAGGAGGCTCCTCTCGCTTTATCTCGCGCTCACCTTGGCGTGTAAACCCCGGCTCTTTATTCCAGCGGCGTTGGTGAGAGGGGAGGCAGAGAGCGGGAGTCGGCCGCAACAATGGAAGGCCGCTCATCACCTCAGGAATACAGAACGAGCGGAGTTAACACACAAGAGAAAAAAACTACCGGAAGGTAACCTAAGGTGATTTATTGTGGTTTGATGACCTAAATCAAACGAGTAAAGGCGTCGATGCACATTTGGTCTACGCGGCACGCTGATTTTCAAGCCCGCACATTTCCCAGCGAAACCTCAGACGGCGCTTGCTTTGACGTTCCAAGAATGTGGAGGCGCTCTTCTCCTGCTCTTGGGCGATTACAGCCAACTCACACGGTGTCTGAGAGACAGGGGAACCTCTAAAAATGAAGGGGCTTAGGTGTCTGTTTATCTCTGCATGTGGAAAAGCAGTGTGAAGAGAGGCACCACTTGGCACCCAGACGGAGATTAGCATTCTTTCTTTCGAGGGCCTGAAAGGGAGCTCTTCTGAAGACACGCGGGTTTGATCTGATGCTCTAGGTTTTTCATTAGCCTACACTTCCTGTTGTTTGATGGTGGAAAAACATCCTGCAGTAACGGACTGCAGCCACGTTTCTTTAAAGCACTGGCAGATTGAAAGCACACTTTGGCCCTGGTTTTTCCAACACTTGCTCAATCTAAAACATACATGCCATGTTTCTTATTTCTGCAGCAAACACCGTGTGCTTGAGACGGACGACCTCCTTTGGGAAGAGGGCAGCTTTCCAGCCTTTCTCAGATCCATCTAAATGCACAATGTTCAACTTGCCCAACACAAAATGAGTTTCGCCCTGAGAATGGAATAAGCAGTGACAGCGAGCTGATGCTTAGTGAAGGTAAGAGGCTATCATGGGACATTGAGCGTCGTCTAGATGGAAATGGGGGACACTGAACCATTTCAAAATGCCAATTAGGCTATGGTTCAATTAGACTTCAAAAGCCTTCGTAAACTCCTGGGGTAAAATAAAACATTTAAGAGGCCTGCTAGATTAAAACACAACTAGACTTTAAAAGCATTGTTAAATGCTGGCTTCAACAAAGCACCAATAACAGCCAAGTTGCCTTCGATCTCTGCCTGTCAAAGAAGGACAGCCATTCTATGAGGACGAGTAAAGGAAAGATATGTCTCAAGCGAGGAATTCCCAGCCCCTCGGTGGGAGCTACCGACTCCCAACAAAGAGGGAGGGTGCGGACATGGTTACTTTTCTTTTCCAGATCTTGACCTCCACATTCCTAGGGCTTGTGACGGGACGAAGAGTGTTGGTCTGACTTTTATGACTGTAAACACAGACGTTTACGTGAACCCTTTGCACCCCGACACCTCCCTGGCCCCATGAGGAGACGAAACAGAGAGCACAGGGCTCCCGGGGGGCTAGCCAAGACAACCCTGCCTACTGGCTAACAGGAACGTAAACAATGGTGGTTGATGTTCACATTCTTCCGGGAGTACAAAGGCTTTGGTTCTTATGGCTTTTGACACATGGAAAGCGATACAATCCAACCGCCTTCTAACAACTAAAAACAATGAGTGTGGGATTCGGCTCTTACAAGCTGCTTCTACGGCTCTTTAACATTGATTAAATCGCCACGCAATCTGTCGAACAAACCGCCTCCCATCTCTGCACACGTTGCTCACGGGAGGTATAGGTGAGCCGGGCATCCATGCAGCTAGAGCATCTGGCAGAGGTCGTCTCTCCTCTGGGCGCGATGGGGGTGGGGTCTGCCAGCCTGTCATCTTAGATCATCCTGACAGTTGGGAAAGGCTGTTGACTGGCACTACCAAGGACGCGCACTATTCCGCTGGGCAGCAGACGGGCCCCGCCTTTGAAGCAGTGCGGTCTGTGTGCGCGCGGCCGTGTGTGTTTATTGGGGAGCGCCAAAATAGAAGCTTGACAGCTTTCATAGGACGTGAAGGGCATGGAAACACAAAAGGGGCCTGGACAGAGGCAGAACAGCACCGTGCTGTGCTGGTCCACCAACATCTGCAGCAGGCTGGTGCCCACAAAACCCAAACCCTTCATCCATATAGGAAGGATTAAGGCTATTTTATGTCTAAAAACCTGCTTTTAACTAATGACAAACGGTCCGGCCCAGAGTTAAGCAGAGAATTTTGAGTAATCTACTGGTTCACTCACTTCCTAATCGTCTCACAGAAAGGGGTCATACCCTATAATGCAGTACTTTACGGTCTGAGTGGAGGAAGAAAGAGAGAACAACTGGCTGGTTTAGAAAATGAACAAGAACAACAATCGCTAATCTAGGAACACAACCACTCCTTTTGTGTGACCGCATTTAATTGGTAAACGGACTGCATTTATATAGCTTTTTTTCTACCTTAATGGACAAAGCCCTTAACACTGTTGCCGCTCATTCACCCATTCACATGGAAAGTGGCACGCTGCCATGCAAGGCCCTGGCCTGCCCACCGGGAGCACCTCGGGGTTCAGTGTCTCAAACCGCCAACCCTGGGATCAACGGATGACCCACTCTACCTCCTAGCGACAGGCACCCCTAGGAGACACAGACACTAATGGTAATTGGTGAACGTCGAGAGAAAAGAAACGCAGGGAGAATCAGAGCGTTGTCTATGTAGAATCCTCGAGGCAGACAAGAGTCTTTGTGTGTTTGACATAAGACCGTTTTGTTAAACAGTGCCTTAACAAAAAGGCATGTGAACTTGAGAAACACAGCATGGTAACGTTTTCAATCAAACAGTGCTTAAATTATATGCAGTCAGAAAATGTCAAATGGAGGTTATGTAGTGCTACTGTGTTTGGAGTAATGGGAGAAAATAGCTTTATCCCTGGTAAAAAAACAACTAACCTAACAACATGAAAACAGGATATACCACTACTGGAAGGAGACCCAATCCTTGCCAACTGTCAGGTGAATGTGGACATGTCAAATCTCAAACATCTAGGAATATTTCCAATGCCCTATTACAATTTGTTTTCTGAAAGAACAGGTGTCAAACACGGAGCTTGACCTCATGTCAAACACACGGCGTTCTTTCGTGCACGCTATTTCCTCTTCAAACAGTATCCTTACTCTGATAGAAAGATGAATGCCCTTTCACTCTTTAAAAAGGAACGCCCCCAAAATCAAATCCCAGACAAATCTGAGGGGGAGCTCTCGCAGGAGACCAATTTTGAGCCCATTTATCCTAATAATCAGTACTCCCTTCACTTCATTACCGACGCAAAGCACTACTTTGTCTGACGCCTGATCCCGGGGAAGCTGATATCCTGAATGCTGATAACCATTTCTGGCCAGGAAAGGAATTCAAAGCAGTGTTCCCAGGTGACAATCCTCCCTGTTCGGTTAATCGGCCCAAAAAAATAACGCCCCAAACCAGACCATTTGGGCTGTTCTAGGAAAAGGAAGAGAGAACAAATATTGAAGTGTTCAATGCAGAACCAGACAGCCTGGGGCTAATGGCAGCATCTACCTTTGAGCGCTGCTAATAGAAAATAACAGGAGCTCAGCGACCGAAATGAGCGTCCTTCAACTCTGCTGGTCCACCTCTCTCCTCTACTGCCATCGACCCAGGTGGGACTAAGCCCTCAGTGCGGTTGGAGATGGCCTCCCTGAGCTCCTGTGGAGACTGGGGGTTTAAGGCACTTAGGTTGGGCCTCGGAGTGGAACAGTGAGGTAACCCCCCCCCCCCCACCACCACAGACACACACACAAAGTCGCCAAGGTCAAAGAGAAAAAAAAAAAGTTATCAAAGCGAGGTGGGAGCCTCGCTGAACCGCTTCGGCAGCCATCTTGGCTGTTCACAGCTGCAGCGCGCGACGTAGGAACGCTGGTCCCAGAGATGATGGATGGCAGCGGTAAAGTCCTGAGCTGAACAGAAACAACTCTCCGCTGGGAACAAGAAGGGGATAGAGGGGCTGCTTGACTCTAGCCAGGAGTAGAACAGGGTAGGGGGAAGATATATTAAATGCCAGCGAGGGTTAATCCCATTGTCTCTTGGCTTCGCGGTTGCGCTGGCATCGACAGCCACATCAAAGGGGACGGCCGCCTCGGCTTAATTGGCCGTCGCCTGCTGCAGAGGAATTCCCTTTGGTGTCGGCAAGGCTCGGAAAATGAGAATGCGGCGGGAGAACGAGACGGGGGAGGGACGTATAGTTATTAGTTTTGGAGAACTTGTCCTGAGTTTTACGGCTCTCCTATAAGGAAGTAGGTCAGTGTGTGCTGCTGAAACAGCAGCCTAGCGCCGGGTGTTAATGCCACACTGTTGTCCCAGATGTGGGACACATCTGTCCTAACCCCCTGTGCTCCGTGGGGGCCTGGGCAGCCCTCGCTCGGCTCTGCTGATCTGATGCTGGAGTGCAGCCAACCTAAAGGAGTAGTAGCCTATTAGATGACCTTGGACTAGATCTGTGCAGATCAGCAAATGCTGCGACTGATACGCGTATAATTACTCTTTTGGACACGTGCCGATGCCACTTTAGGTATGCAGCACGCGCATATAGAGTCCTTCGCTCTTCTCTTACGCTAGATCTATCCAAGGCAACCACTGCCTTTCCGAATGTTGACCAGAAAAAAAACACTTAGTCATCTTTGCAATCTGCCAAACAAGGCTCGTTTATCACAACCCAGCGATATTCTCCTCCTTACTAAAAAAAAAATAACCGCATCATGCTGAAAAGATTCTTTTTTTTTTTTCCCTCATAAGGAGCTCCAATGCAGATGGGTATGATGGGCGTGGGGGAGGGACACACGCGGTGATTTACAGCCCGCTGTTAGCCTCTCCTCCCTGGGCTCACCACCACCACAGAGCAGCAGGCCCTCGTAAACAGAGCTCATAAAGCAGCAGCAGAGGCAGCACCAGGCCCGTGTCACTGCGACGGCCCCGGCTATGAATACTAACAGCCTCCCTCCTCCCCCAGTTCCCGCTCCACGGGCAAAATGGGCAAATGGAGGAGGAGAAAGAGGAGGCGGCGGCAGGCAAGGGGGGGGCAAAATGGACGCCCGGTAATAGGCGGCTGCGTGGCAGGTGGGTTTTATGGGGCGCCGCGAGAGTCCGCAATCAATTACGGCCCGGGGCGAGGGGCGCGACAATGGGGGTTGTCATGGCGGCGGAGCGGTCACCGCGATGGGGACGGAGCGTACGGCTTCATGACCGTACACACGTCCCCCGCGCGCGGCGCTAAACCCTGCTGGCCTCGTACGCACGGCAAAGGGGGGCCAAGGGCCACCCTAGAGCCGCCTCACCATTACAGCCGAATCAATAAAAGGAAAATATCCACAAGGTTGAATGAACCTTTTAGAGGAGGGGAGGGGAAAAAAACCCTTCAACAAACAAGCCTTTTCCAAATGACGGGCGCCCACTCCTCTCCATTAGCAGGGAGATAAGAGGGGAGTGACAGGCCGAGTGGAGGGGCGGGCAGAGCGACTTACCTTCCCAGTGACCGCCGACCAGACCTTGAGCGTGTTGTCGTCAGAGCCGCTGACGATGCGGTTGCCACAGAACTGCAAGCACGTGATCACATGGTCGTCGTGACCTTTCAGCACCTGGGGGGACAGGACAGAGAGACACACAGAGAGAGACAGAGAGAGAGAGAGAGAGAGAAAAGGGGGACAGAGAGAGAGGACAAACGGAGAGAAAATGTCAAGAGCTGCAGTGCGCCGTGACGAGGCTTTAGGGTGAGGGGGGGGGGCAGCGATATCTGTAAATGTCAGTGTGTGGCGGCCGTGTGCAGAGCTCATTCAAAGACGTCTGTGTGTGTGTGTGTGTGTGTGTGTGTGTGAGCTTTGTTGGCTGGGTCATGGAACGGCTAACTCAGCAAGTGACGGAGCGCGATTTACGTGCAGGGGAGTGTGAGGAGCGCGTTAATACCGCTTACTACACTTTTGGAATCTAGCCTGAGGCCTACCAGACACGTTACACGGCTCAAACACGCACAGTCTTAAAGTCTCCTAAAACTCTCCGGGGGACTGACGGGTCTCTGGAAGCCGTCAGTCAGTTACGGCGGTAAGGCTGAGCGCCGCTTCCAGCTCCGACGGAATTCCCATTCCAAAGTCGTCCTGTCGGGGTCGACCGCTTCAGAGATGGCGGGCTTTCCACTAATTCGCCGCCGTTGGATAGCTAATCTACGACAGATTGTGGTTTTCTGGGGCATGTCGAACCATCGCAGGTTGAAGGGAGAAAAACCTCGGGGTCAGGCGGAGCAGAGAGGTGTTCAGACAGACGACGCGGAGAGAGAAAAAGAGGCACAGGGGTACATGGCGCACGAAACGACAGCAGAGAGAGGATGATACACCGCGAGGGTCGGACGGCTACCTTAGGCGACTTGAGGTCCCCTCTCCTCCAGTTGGTGTCTATTCGGTGCTGCCTGATGTAGGCACTCTTCCAGGGGCTGTGGGTGAAGCCGGGCTTGACGATTTTCCTCTTCTTCAGAGGCAGAGGCTCGTCGATGCCTGCGGAGAGAGACGACGCGCCATGAGACCACAGAAACGCCCACACCATAGATGGCCGCTTGAATAACTCCATTTTGTTAATGCCCCGTAGTTATGGCTTAAGAGTGGTGTTAGCTTTTATGAGGAAAAAGAGACTTCCTTAAAAGTGAAGGTAAGTTCCTATTGGCTAGTGCCCATGTCAATCGCAGCCGTAAAACCCTATGGAGTGCCCTTATTGGCGGTGCTCCGCAGACTCACCCTCCTCCCTGCACTTCTCCCTCCACAGCAGGTTGTCTTCGGCTAGGATGCGCCAGTAGCGACACGTCTGGGCGGCCTGGAGCAGGTCCTTGGGCTCCAGGAAGGACAGCACGTACAGGGCCAGCTGGGGGAGAGAGACAGAGAGAGAGAGAGAGAGAGACAGAGAGGCAGAGAGAGAAAGCGAGTCGGTCATTCAAACTTTTTGTTTTTGACACAGGCTTCGTTTGACACAGAACCCCGGCCCCCGCTTCCCCTAAGACGGCAAATCCTCTGGGCCTCGGCCACTTCCAATCACCAAGAGAAAGCCTCGTCTAATCCACCCGTCGCCCTTATTAGTGAGGGGAGGAGAGCGTTTCAAAGTGTTTCCCCACTAGGCCACAAAGGGCCGCTGATGGCTCGAGTGGGACGCCTAAGCCGCTGCAGAGCGTCTCCCAGTCTGCTCCCGTTCCGACGCCACCTCAGCCACAGCCTCCAGGTCTGTTCTGCTGGAGCTGGGTACCTCTCCCTGGCGCTCTGGCAGCTAAAGCAGAGATAAAGGAGAAAGCGGCAGACTGCGGAGAGGAAAACAGGAGAGCCCTCGGAAATGGGATGGGGGGGGGGGGAAAGTCCGGAGGGCAAACGACAAGAAAGAGCGCAAAAATAAAGAGGGGGCTTATCGTTCTCTTCTGAACACACACAGAGAGAAAGGGAGAAAAGAAAGACGAGAGAGGGATGGATAAATAGAGAGAGCGAGAGGGGGAGAGAGAGCGCGCAAGTGAAAGAGAGACAGAGAGCGAGTGAGAGAGAGAGAGAGACGGAGAGTGTGAGAGCTGAAGGCTTTTTGGCTCTGGAGCGCGAGGCGCTCTTCATGTCGTAACAAATGGCCCTCTATCCCGGCTCTCTCCCTTGGCTTTCTCTCTCTGCGCTCGCCGCCGCTCCGTCACCTGCCAGACGGGGGGGGGGGGCAGGTGCTAAGACGTCCTGATAAGGACCTGGTGAGTGCAGGTCCGCGGGGCCCGCTCGGGGACGGCCCGCCAGCTCAACGTGACACCTGGGCCATGCCGCGCGTTGGCCAGGTGTTGTCACGTCAGTGTTAAAGCCCGGCACGGGGGAACACACAGGCCGGATAAAGCTGCCACTTACACACACCGCCCCCCTCCTGAGGGCCACACGTGTAAAAAGGATTTCACTCCCCTTTGGAAGTGGATTCTGGTCGTGGTGGTTTGCCGTGTCAGCGCAGGTCAGAACGAGGCGAATCAGAAGGGGGATTATTTAGCGCGAGACAGGGTGGAGGGCCTCCAGAGATAAAGAGAGGGATGAGAAAGGAGTGGAGAGCAGAGCCACGGGTTCTCACCTCTTTGGGCAGCAGGGAGATGAAGTCTCGCTGGAACTGGGGCTCGATCACCTGCATCATGTGCTTGACCTGCGTGGGCTCACAGCTGTCGATCAGCTCATCCAGCGCCAGCAGCTTCTCGGGACCGCTCCAGCTCTGGAAAACACACACACACAACACACAACACACACGGGAGAAAGGAGAAGAAAGAGATGTTAACAAATCCACATTGTCAAGCCCGATTTGCCAAGAGTGTGTGTGCTCGCATGCAAATTGTAGGAGAATAAAAATGGCAGTTTTAAAAACACAGCACAGGCCCGTGTGTGGGTGCAATCTCCCGTCCCCAGCCGACGGCGGCCTGGGGGTAGAACACGGCCGGCCCCTCGCTGACAGCAGCAGAGGACGAATTAAAAGGGCATTTCCACTTCAAGGGGTCGGACCGCGCGGTTTGGTTACGGCCCGGCGGAGGGAAGTTCTGTTCCGTCTGAATAACCAACAGCTGCACTAAAGCTGCTGGACCGCGCGGCTGGAGGCACCGCCGTTGTTTTCCTTTGGACTCAACACAGTGATTACAGGCTGGGAGGGGGTGAGGGGGTGAGGGGGCTGTTGTGATGGAAAATGTGCCGCATGCAAAGCACCTGTAATTTGGCAGTAAGAGGCTTGTGCCCGGAGGTGCTGGCTGGGGATATAATCAGGGGGGGGGCTTCTAAGTGAAACCTGCTCCCAGGGATAGAGGGGAGGTGAGGGGGGAGTTTCATGGCCGCCGGCCGCTTGGTAGGTGCTCGCCATGGTTTGATTTTGCCAACAAGCGTCAGCACTCGACCAGGAAAAGGCCTGAGAACCACAGGCGTTCTCTTTAAGGAACCAAAACACCACATTAGGCGACTAATGGCGTTCGCCTTTGGACCTCTGCTCACGTTGAGCCTATCTGTTTCTCCCAATAGCTGTGGGGCTGTACTGGGCTGTACTCGACATGCCGGGACCCGACGGGGAATGTATAGCAGGCATGCGTCGGGGTTCAGCCCTAGACCGCCAGGGAGCGGGGCCCTGAGACAGGTGAGTGACATGGAGCCAAAAGAAACACCAAACACCCAGGGCGAGTTCCCACAGCGACAGACAGCCAGATTAGCGGATAGAGGGCCCGATGATGCCACGACGGCAGAGTAACAACACGTTATGTAAGGTGTCAGAGAGATCAGGGGGGACTGACGGGCCGGGTAGATACCATCCCTATCTCCTACCAGCCAGCAGCAGAGTGAGGGCTGGGTATATAGATAGACGTAATGGGGTACAGGCAGACGTCATTGGAACATTATGGTGGGAAATGTTTCAAGACTCTTGGTATCACTTGAACTGAAGGCCTTATTCCCCTTAATTTGGCCAGTGTGATCCCACTGCCTTCGTGATATTGTGAAATTGAATTCCGCTATGATAACAGCCACTAAGCTGCTTCATTCAACAAATTAGGAATGCGAAGAAAGCTCGACCGGGGAAACGCTAAAAGATTTCGCTGACTAAATCCCTTAAGGAGTCGCAGAACTGAGGCAAAGAGAAAGAAAAGCGCCTTGACATTTCGTAGCATTTAAGCAGCCATTATCTTTTACACAATGCTTTGAAGGCAAAGAGCAAGGCTCTAATTTCCTCCTGTTTATTTCCCCCCAGATTACATTTATGACTTGACTGGCAGAACCCACGCAGACACCAAGCACACATTAACAGGGAAAAGAACCTAAGCCAATAGGTAGTGGGGTTTAGGAGTGGGTGCCAAGTCCAATCAAAGCTCCGCTGGCTTCCAACGGGAGGAAGCGGGTTTACCTGAGAACGGGGGAATCAACCAGGTGTAAACGCTATCCAGATGTTTGATGTCTCGTCGTCATTACCATACGAGTTGTAATCAAAACGGGACAGTGATTTGCCGCCCTGTCGCGCAGCTGAAACAATGGGACGGGCGTCGTTTTGAATTTGGACGCACATGTGTCGCCATCCTATCTGGCCCACCCACAATTCGAAGAAGCTCTCCCTGAGAAACAGATGTCTCATGTGTGAGTTCCCCGTCGCCGCCCGACAGAGGACGCACGCTGGAGCGCTGGCAGCGGGAATACGGCGCGGCGGAATTCTCAGTCAGTACAGGTAGGGGCTAATTCCAATTCCACGCTACACAGCCCAGGATAATGCGAGGGGCTAAAACAACAAGGCAGTAATTATCTTCAAGACTAAGTGAACACTGATTGGGCGCGACATTTGCTTTGTGATCAGGTTTTTGTGATGATGGAGGGGGGGGTATTCCACTGGGAACGAGAGAAGGGCACGAAAGTCAGGCATGCTGGGTAAAAAAACAAAAAACCCAAAAAGTAGACTGGGGGGGACGGGTGATTTGGGAGGGAGCGGAGAAACTCACCTGAAATGTTCGGAGCCATTCCTGGAGACCCGTTGGGGGCTGGATGGAGGTGATGCGTCGCCGCTGCTGCCCCTGGCCGTTGGCGGCTCGGATGTGGCCGAAGGTGGTGGGCGTACTGGGGTACGGCACCAGTCCCGTGGGACTGTGGAGGAACCACAACGGGGGACGTTTTAGAAAGCATCACATAGAAAAAGCACCACATGGCGTCATAGTTATTATGCAAAACACCCACCCGTCTTCAAGCTAAAGGGGGAAAAGACACTGTTACGAGAACTAACAGAAACCTTCTTTCACAGTTTCAGAGGTAAAAAAATCTTTTTTTTTTCTTTTTCCCAGATCCCCCTTTCCGGCTAATTAGTGACGAAGAAGTCTTTAATGCTGGGAAGTCGGGATGCTGCAGATACTAATGAGGCAGCCAGGCATTTTATCATGACGGGAATAGACAACAGGATTCTGAAGCGTTGCTTCTATCATTCTCTCCCTCTCACTCCCTTTAAGTGCAGCGGCAGTTTCCCTTCAACAGAAACCAGCTGTTTACCCAACCTCCCGTCATCAATACCCGACTAAGTACTTCTGCAAACACGTTGGCACGAGCTACAGGGCTGTTGAACTATTCGATTACAGTTTTTCGTTACCCTCCCCCCCCTCTGCTGTTATTGATTGAATTTAGGAGGTGAAGCTGAGGTCGCTAGGTGAAGGTGTTTGAGGCTTCAAAGTGCGGGTAGTTCCACATAATTACACACAATGTCAGCCTTCTCTAGACAGCGGAGGAACCCAGAGGTTTGCAAGGGACATGAAAGGGTCAGCAGCCTATGTTTGTGATACCGGGTAACAGGGGTGAGATGCAGAACGGCTAATTCTGCAGTTCGCCGGTTCTGCCTAGCGACAGGCAGACGGGGGAGCAGGGGTCCATATCTTAGCGGATTCATTTTTAATGGGATGGAAAGCAGGAGAGGGGGGGCGGGGGGGAGACGAAGACCTGATGTGTGGCAATTACACGGCAGCGCGGCCAGGAGAGTCGCATGCGTTCAGCCGGGATCCTGGGGGAAACGGCGAGGGCATTTTAATGACCAAGACTGTTCACATATGGATCATGTGTCTGGCCTGGGAATATTTCTCAATAACGTATGCAGTGTGTGGCGTTGCCTGTTGAATAAATGCTGCAAAAAATATTTTTTTACGAGAGTTTCTTCCACGGCTGCATATTTTTTGAATATGTCTTTCTCCGTGCTTCTGCAATAACAGTACCGTTTACTAATTTATGCACTTTCCAGTACAAGCCTTACCTAAATGTGGCAAGCTACTCGAGGTTATTCAGTTTGGCGGTAATTTCGGGTAAGGAGTTAAGGACTGCGACTTCCTTCCAATCTCTCGCTTTCTTTTTTAGTTTTTTTGTGTGTCTCAACAGTGTGGGTTCTCAGACAAAACATGGCGTGGACTGCCAAATAAAAGACTTTGGTGGTGGGCGTGTCCCTTTTGTGTGGTTGGGGGGTCTGGTTCGTCGGAATCTGGGCAGCTTACTTTACCTTGAATACTCTTTGCAGGGCTTTTTCCCTGAAGGGAAAGATCGGACCTCGGGGCCATGGTCCAACTTTCTCTTCATCTGCGAAACAAAAGAGAGAGAGGGTGGAGAGGAAGAAAAATGTTAGACGTTCATTTACATCCATTAGACACCCAACCCCCTTACAGTGCATCTAGGGTGCCTCCCTCTGAAAGGCAAATAATGAGCTGCCGTCTGCCACATCGCATTCGGTTGGACATGAGAGCTGGCAAGTGTTTAAGATTCATAATTGCTCGCTTTTCAGAATACTTCCTTTCAGAGACAGAGGCTGTGAGTCATCTTGTTAATAACATTTATTTGCCAGCTCTCGAGAAGCCAATGGAGCAGCATAGCACTCGGAAAAGAGGGGAAACTCCAGGAGATTCTTAAAAACAACGGGCAAGCTACTGGGAGCGATAAGGACTGCTTGTGGACGAGTGCACGGCTGAATTGGAGGACATTGTTAACTAAAGATCACAGTGTTCCACCCCGCTGGCCTCCAAAATGCCATTAAACATGGCTATTCTCACCAAATTCCTTCTTTTACTGTGGACGCTACCATTGCCTAGACACACTACTTACGCCAGTAAGGGGCCGGCTACTTGCGCGCAGCTTGTCATACGTTTCCCTTGTACAAAACATTGACTCCAGTGAAAGAAACACATCATAACACTACTCTCAGGCAATGTAGCACTTGGACACTGAGTCAAATTGTGTTCCCGTCTTCCTACCTGAAAGATCAATCGAAGCTAAAAGGTTATAAAAGGTGTCCGGGGCTTTCATTAGGGGTGTTGATGGAGGAGCTGGGGAACATGGGGCCTTGTGTTTTTACACTGATGAGTTTCACTCCAAATGGCTGCCATGTTGAAGGCTCCTGGCAGGCGTGGGCGTTTTCTCTCTTTTTTTTCTTTTCTTTTTTCATTCGGGACAGGGGACACAGCAGAGTGAGCGCACACAGGGTCTACACCGCAGGCTCGCATCAATGCACACAGCAGACAATAAGCAGGGAGAGGAGAGCCGGGACGGGCTCAGACGGCCTTCTTTTGAAACAAGAGGACAGCTTGATTTATATTGATGCTGGGGAGAAAAATAGAGCAACCCCATTCTTTACTGTCCTTGCTTTTTATTTCTTTCTCGAACAGGCGCGCGTGCACACAAACACACGCGCAATGCACGAGGGTGTGTAACACTCCTGCCTTGGTGCATAAATGGAGCCTGGATACTGAGCATCCATTCGTGAAAACAATGGGCTCAGTGTCCGCTCACTCGCCACACCAAGCCCCAAAACCACATTAGAATAAAAACTAATTTTGGGTGGCCCAAATAGTGTCTACAGTGGATTTATGCACTGGAAGAATTGAATGTCCAGTAAGGGAGGAGTGCCACAGGCTTTCAGACCAAACAAATCTCAAGATGCCATGTAAATGGGCAGTATTTGCTTTGATGGACATGTAATACATCCCAGCTGTCAACTCCGCAAAAGACACCAGGCTTCTTTTCCGGAGAGAAAGAATTTTCTACATACTTTTTTTTGTTGCATCGGACTACTAAGGTTGCCTTTGTAGAAGTTCAATATTCACAAATAGTATTTAAACCATTTCACTCTAGTAAGGATCACATTAACACCCTCACAGAGGCACACAGAAACACAAAGGCTACATAAAAACTGTGAGCGGGCCAAGGACAAGCAGTCCAAGGACGAGGTCGGAATGTGACACACTTTACTTGTTGTCCATCCCTGAACCGATGAAGGAAAAACACAACACGAGGCCGCCAACAACAACAACAGGGTCTGCCATCCCGTTGGCTGCCGCCTTACTAGCCTACACCACGATCCAATTTAACCAAATCAATGGCAATCAAGTGATTCCCTCTGTAGCCCAATCTGACGGACAGCGTCGTTTGACTGTGGCAATCAAAGGGGCTATTGATCAGGGGTTTGATATCCCCCTTTTAATTTGACGGGGGGGAGCTGGAGGCCTGTTCTAGGGGTGGGCAGGGGGAGGGGAGTGGGTGGTTCGTGTGAAGAGCTGCCGGGATTGTGATGAAGGGCCCCCCGTCAGCAGGCTCACAGGAGAGACTCGGGCCTGATCAAGGCCACGCTGACGTCTGAAAAAACCCTTCCCACTGTTGGGGACACAGGCGGGAGGAAAACCCTCAGAATTATTGGACATGGATGAAAAGGTCCACGGCAACAAAGAGACTCGGTAACAAACGGACTCAAAATAAAGAAAAAACTGGGAGGGAAAAAGGAAAGGGTTTTTCATCTAATGAAAATATGTGGTGTAAGAGCTCTCTAGAAAGGGAAAGGAAGTGGTCGAGTTTTTATGAGCTATTCGGGCTTTTTCTGCTCCCTTCTTCTTTACGGAGTGATCTCACCGCAATGGCAGCGGCAGTGTCAGGGAGATTCAGGGTGTGTGCTCGACTGTGTCTGTTGGTTAGAGAAAGTGAGAAAAGGTGCCGGCTGGGAGCGTAAGGGACGTGTGCGGTGTGTGTGTGTGTAAGGAGGGCGGAGGGGGAACCTCCTGCTTTGCGCAGACATTGGAAAAACACGCAGCGTAACCGGTCTCTCGTGTTTCAGCCTGGGAAAAGGTAACCCAGGACGAAAAAGCTGAATGTTATGTTTGTCTAGCACTGCTAATCAATCATTTGGTCCTAGCACAAGCGCTGCTAATCAATCATTTGGTCCTAGCAACTCTGGCCTCTCTCTCACGCTACTCCAAGCGAGGACAGGACAGACGAGTGAGTGGGGGGGGGGGATGTAAAGGGAGCAACAGAACATCCAGGCAGCCTCACTTAATGTGCCTTTTTGATCGATGTACAGAGAAAGCAACACAGTAATGGGATGGGGTGGGGTGTGTTTTTGTGTGTGTGTATGGGGGGTTCATTAAAATGGGTAACCACTTCCTTCAAGGAAGCCAATGCCATTTTCATTTAATGTATCCCATTGAAAGCCAGTTATTCACTAAGGATGTCGAGTGGTCATGAAACAATTTCATCATTTCAATCAGTCTCTCCAAATGAGGACAGAACAAATGCTCTTGGAATCGACCACGGTGGCTGGAGAGACCGATACGACATTTGGGAATTTATTTGCACAGGACTAATGGGTTTGTTCCGGTATGACACGCTACCAATAACCTGGATTATACAGCGCCTCCGGAAGGCAGTCTTTGACAACCCCGTGCTTGAGAGCCCGTGCTTGAGAGCAAGCTCGTCGAGGCGCTGCCTTCCAAACTGAGCACATGGACCTGAGAGAATCCAGTTCCCAACCTAGCATTTCACCGCCATTCAAGGCAGAGGACAAATGTTCTAATTCATTCAGTGCTACAGTCAGTATATTTTTGACAGCCCACCCTGTCCAAGATTTGGGGAAACAAACAGACAACAGACACTTTGTTCACACGATATGAGCCACATAATCATCTACGGCTGCACATATTCATATTTGCTCTTTCTGGTGGATCCTAACAGTGGACATCAGAGGGGCGGGGTTCCCGTGCAAAGCACTTGTTTGGGTTTTCTAATGAGGCTCTTCTATATGCTGCTCGGTGTTCTACAGACACTAGCTGCTGATCCAACGGATTATCCACAGCGTTAGTCAATGTCACAGACACTTCGGGACGTGGTAGCTTTGACAAGAACTTGCATAGTGTTTGCGCTCAATGACTTCCGTTTATCTGAAAATTATCATCCAACTCTTACATAATTTTTAAAAAATTTTTTTTAAATCCCGTTACTAATTTCTACTGTTTTAACATTTATTTCCGGTTGCCGTTCTGCAAATCATTGATGCTCTTCTACTTTAGTCCTGACACAGTGACCTATAATTTGTGTTTGAAGCCTCCGGCTAAAGCACCATGTTGGGAATAGCCTCCCCCTTCAACAGGCAACTGCATAGATGGATATCATACAAAGCCATGCAGCTACTTGACCAGTACAAGATTCACTTTGCATTCAAGCTTGCTTACCAACAGGGTTACGCTAAGGGATACTGGGGGCTGGTTCAATTAAATCATTTCCATCAATGAGGAAGGCTACATAAGATAGTCTAACTGCAGTAAATAGACTTTTCGATTCCCTGTATACAAGCACCATAATAACATAGTATGGTACAGCATACCAATCTATATTGTACAAAAAAAATTCACTAAACTGAATCAGTTAAACAGATAACTATGGGCTTTGCTGCATACATTGATGTAGGACACAATCTGGCCAGTTTAACAAGCAGGTGCAGATGCATTCCATGGTCAGATTGGATGGATCAAGCGGTTTAAAATGGAACCTCCCCATTGCACAAAATATGGCCCTATATTATTTAACCTATTAACAAAGCTATGCTACTCAATTTAATAACGCATTAGTTAACATATCACATACAACTGGATATTCGTTGCTATTGCGCTGGTTTCACCTAGTTTTAATTTCGTATCATATTTTAATGAAGGCTATACTCTGCAGACAAAATATTAATGCACTTCATCGGTGTCACAAATGTCGTTACATTCGCCGATGCATTGGCGAATCATTGCAACTATTTAAATTGAGTATTGGTCAATAGAAAACGAAAAAAATATGGAATTGAGGTAGATGACACTGCATATATTAACAAACAATTATAAATCCTACTCACTTTATAGAAAATCATCTTTAAAGTGCCGTAGAACCCCATTATTGTATCCCGGCGTAGTTTCCTTTTCACTGAAAAACGTTGAAGCGCAAATATCGCTGCGTGATGTAAAGATTGCTCTGACAGCGCAAGGGCAGTACACTCTCAGGTAAATCCAACACTGTCTCTGATCTGGACATGCTCGGGCACGTCACCGGACGGGCGTGCGTATAGTAGATCCCTGTTAGGAAAGCTCCACCGTCAAACACTATATGAAGCTCAATAGCAATTCGATGTAACGATTCTGTGAGCTGGTGCAGCACTGTCGGCCCCACAGGACTGCGCGAGGATAATGAGTAGAGAGAAGAGACGAGGGTAAAAGGGGAATCTGCAGCAAAGCGCTGGGTAGAGAGGGGGGAGTGGCCAAGAGAAAGAGAGAGAGGGAGAGAGAGAGAGAGAGAGAGAGAGACACGAGGACCTAGCCTAGCCCTCTTCACAGCCTGTACAATGCTGTCTCCTACGCAAGGATCGAATTACATCTTTCCTGGAGGTAAAGATGCGAATGGTGCAGTCCGAAATTCGAAAGTATGCGCAGCACATCAATTACATGAGGGCGTAAGGGAAACGTATACATATCAGACTAGAAGCGGGGGAGAGGGCTGAGCTGAAGCTGCACAACCATAGCCCCCAACCCAACACCACCACAATGCCCCCCTCTCAGTCACACTTGTTGCAGGATCACGATTCTAAAAAACGCACTCCGCCACTAGTAGGCAACCCCTATATGATATTTTAAACAGGTCTGATCACAGAGTAGCACCATCGTTCTTACTTTTAGGCTAATAAATAAACAAATATCTGCTTAGTAGAACTACCTTATTTTAATTAGATAAATACTAATAATAATATTATAATAACTATAAATATTAGTATAAAATAGTAACAGTTACATTTACTAAGTTTTGCCCTCGATAACAACCACACAGATTGCGAAAAATATGGAACCTCAAAATAAAACATATCCTGCCATTGTTTTTTTTGGCAGCAGTGCACAATTACACCTTTAGGTGCACCTGGTTGCTCTGAACACTAATTAGACTTTATTTACATTTCAATATAGCAGACAACCATACAGGCCTTAGTTGGTTAACTGAAACACAGGTGGTAGCTTAACAATTAGGCAGCATTATTCATATTACAGCTTACTAGAGAAAATAAACAACCTATGAACTAAGGCTTTGATATAGGGCAGAGTTTGACTGTCCTTATTAATATTTCTGTCACTCTAGAAGGCATGGAGGCTTTTTGGAAGGCTATCTTACCATTAGGTAAACAAGCCTGTCCTGGCAGGTGGAATGGCTTTTCTTATTCAAATAAGGGCTTGAACAAAACAATGCATTTGTTTACTTTGATACATTTTGAGAAAAAGGTACAATAAATAAGCTTCCTAAGCACGTGGAAGAAAAGCAACTTGCCTGCAGATGAAAGTTTCACAGAGCAGGTTTAAACTTGTGCAGTAAGGACGCAAGTTGTCATGATTCGGAGTCAAAAGTGCACCTTGTAATTATAGTTAAGTGAAAAAAAGACCACGTGCTACTATTCAAGCTCAACCGTCCAAAGTGCTTGAATGGCAATCAGCCATCAATCAGTCCCCCTACCCAAAAAAACACATTATCTCATAGCTGGTGTTTACCTCGGTGAAAGCCTTTTGCCTTAGTCAATGGAGACCATCCCAACCCAAACAATGAGGAATCATGGGAAGGGCTCCTTTGTTTCGCAGGCGATGAAGCAGGCAAACTTACCACGCAGAGGCTTTTAGAGTGAGACACTCAACACCTGCAAAAATTCAATCACCTGCACTCAAATGGGTAACTAAGATCGAGAACAAATAAGTGACATTTTAAGAAGTAACTTGACCACAAACAAAAGGTGAAATGATGTGAAACAAAAACAAAATGACCACCTGGCTTTTCATGGGTGGGGTTTAAACTTGAGCAAACAGCTTCTTATCTACAAAGAAACGGAACAAAGCCTCTCGTTCACAACAACAACCATCTCATAAAAATGCCATGGCCCAAAGACCACAGGAGAGGCCTCTGTGACGGAGCATCCGTCTTTGTCTTAGTCCCTCACTGACGTGAGAGGACAGGGGCTGGGCAGGTGTAACGGGACGTCTGGCCATTTGCTCGACTCGCGAAAGTCACTACCTCCTCCTCATCCGTTTCCACAGCAACACCAAGCTTGAAAAGAGTTAGGGAGGGGAGAGGGGGGGGGTACAGGGACCAGCAGGACGATGGGAGTTGAGTCTGTGTTTGAGAGAGGGAGGGCCCCTCATGGGAGACGGCCCCGCTCGCCGCCCGGCCCAACCTTTACACAGCACATTGGAATGCGCGGCATGCGAGAGGGGTCGCGCCGCGGCCTTTCAATGGGCTTTGACTCCTTTTGTCGTTCCCCTTCTGCCGCTCGGTAAAACATTAACAGGCCTTCCCCTCCGGGTGCTAACCTCATCTGCTAATCAAATCCTAAAAGGCCTGCCAGACAGACGAGCTAACAGCTACACCAGACAGGTGTCTTTATATCGCACTTTGTTTCAGATGCACTTTTATTTTTATTTTACTATCCTTTTCCCGCAACCAAACCTCCCCCTGAAGTGATCTCAGTGAAAGAGCCATGAGGTGCAGTGGTGTTGGGAGCGACAGCAAATGTGTAACATTACTCGGGTAACAGTGGATACCTGGAGGGCAAATGCTAATGCTATTCGGCTTCCTGCGCAAATAGTGGGCACCGCGGGTTTATGGATTTTGTGGCAGGGTGTATAAACACCGTGATTCAATAGAAACCCACTTACAGTTCTAACGGAACGCAGAGCATTCGTGACTGCTTGAACGTGTATGACACAGTTTTTCAATGACTGATTTGTATTTCCAGAGAATGTAGATATTGTGACTTATTAATTTAATCTGACTGGGAATGGGCTATGCAAAGTCATTCAAAGGCTACAGATGTAAGCGGAATAAAAGCTAGGGTGCAGCAATAGGGGAAAGGGGCCTCCCTTGAGCAAATGTTTAACATGGGGCTCTGAACTTGAAGGGGAGTCGGGTTTGTGAGCAGTGGCGCATCACTAAATAGCACCACGTTATTGTCCTTGCCATGACAAAAAGAGGGACGGAGAGAGGAGGAGGAGGAGGAGGGGAGGGGGGCTTGTCCCAATAGCTGAGGGAGGAGGTGACGATATGAGAGGTATGGGATGGTATTTGTTTGATGAATAAGGCAACCGTGGATTTCAACATTCCAAGGAGCACAATAAAAGCTTCGTCTGACTGGGGCTTCATTTGCATGACCATATCCACCCACGCGACTGTGACCTTCCAAGTCCGATGTTCGATAGGGGTCGGGTCACCCAGGAAATTACAGGGAGGGGTGCACATATCTCCTCTCTGACATCACTTGACTCCATGGGAACAATCGGAAGGGAGGAGGCAATGCAATGTGATTGAAAGTAATTGGTTGAGGAAAAGTAGATGAAACCCATAGGTAACTTGGTTAAGTACTGGAGCAACATAGAGTTAGGTATCCTGGCATTCAGCAGTGGCCTGTGAGATGTCATAAATTACTGTGACAAAACTAATATTGAGTTGTATTTGTTGTTTATCGCCCCCAGCAGAATCTAAATTAGATTTTTTTATTTCACGGTCGAAAAGCTGTGAAGGTCACATTTTACGATAACCCCAGACATTTCATTAGGATTGTAGGTCATCCTTTTACGGATATCAAAATAGGACAGTAAAATAAAATACTATTGATATATTTTCTTCTGAGGGGCAAGTGATTTCTCAGATGAATGTTTCTCAAATGAATTATTTTGGCCTCTTAAATGCATACACATTTATATGCCTTTTCATGAGGTTCAAATTGATCTCCTTTGAACAAAAGGCTTAGAGGAAGCTCCTTCCAAACCCCGAACTGGACCCCGCTGATGGGGGAGTGGAGATATCCACTCACCTGACCTAAGAACGGTGGCCATCTTATCTCGCCATTTGAAGACAAACATAGTGCTAAGACACACCACTGATCTCAACATATTTAGAGGGGGATGAAAGGAGAGGCTGACGCCGTAGCTCCCCCCAAGAGAACGACATAAATCTGCTGGCAGGAAGTGTTGTGGAAGGATGATATTAACCTTTGCCTCCCTGTGTACATTGAGCCATGACAAGTCTCTGAAGGCGCACACACAGGAAAGCCAGGCTCCGGGGCTTCACACCAACCCCTGTGCTGAGCAATGACTGAGTGGATTCTTCAAAGCACAGTTGACCTTTGGCCACTAGCTAAATCTAGGGAGAAGCAGCTCGCTACGGAGTATGAACTCGGGTTGAAAAATAAAGTCAAATGTGTACCTAGAGAACTATTCTGGCAATGATGGAAGGCCATCATTATGCACTAGTGCATCAAGAGGCAATCCATTAACCTCGCATAATTGGGGAGAACATTTACAAAAACGGGGCTGTCGCCATCTTAGATATTAGTCAAATTAAGTTAAAAATAGGCTGTCCATGTGAACTCTCCTCAAAATGTCAAAATATTCAATGCTTTTGTCATTGTCATGTTAAGAGTATAATTATTCAGACTGGTTTTTCCAACTCTGGGGCAAGCACAGCGGACATCTCTCGTTTGGAAATGAAATCCAGTGCAAGAGGGCCATTTAAAATTGCACATCGCAGCCAGCTGATACTTGGCTGCGGCTGGGATCAACATTTGCACAGGGATGACTAAAGCCCTTTAATTATCCAGAATTGCCACTCGACCCATCCCAGACGAGTTGGAGCGCGCCAAATCCGTGCTGCTGGCGTTCGCCTCAGGTGTCCGAGCTGGTCTCTCACTGTGGGGTGAAAGGTTATGGGGTCGTCGTTTGTCTTGAAAACCACTCTTTGCCTATCCTAAGACTGGATATGACGTCTCCTGTTTGAATTTAATCAGTTGCTAATCCTCGCTAACCTTAAACCCATTTGTGAAACCTGCCCTCCTCCAGGGGTGTATTGTGCATCCAGAGAAAATAGACCCAGCCTCCCAGAGGAGGCCCCTACCCCCTCCTAATTGGATCAGAGGGCACGTCACTACATCCAGACATCTGCAAATTAAAGATAGGGAGCAGTAAGCCAGCCTCCGCTGCACAGTCAGTCAGTCTGCGGGACACACACACGACTTGAGCCCTGGTCATTTCGTCCTCCTCCAACCAGACATTTATTAATTTTCAAGAATAATTTATAAGGAGACACTCTACAGGCGCAGAGAAATGCCACGGCAGATTGCTGCGGTAGACGGTCCGGTAATTCCCTTATTATCAAACTGAATCTCAGCGGATGGTGACCTTTAATGCAGAGTTGCTGTGTGTTTGTGATGCACGCCCTGAGGATGACTGACTGTTCATTGGGTTCAGAAACACGTCTGAGTGCGTCTGCGCGCGTGCACGCACGCACGCACGCACGCACACAGACACACACAGCTTCTCCTCCACCCACACTTGTACCGGGACGGAAGAGTAGCGCCACGTTCCTTTAAAAATAGATTCAAATTACAGGCCCGGCTCTCCACTAACAAAGCCCTAATATGCATTCTCACGGACCATGCACAAAGGGAGGCAGAGCCACGAACAAGGAGAAGGGTATGGAAATGGCGCCGCAGCCCCAAGCAGTGTTCCACAAAAAGGAAGTAACGAACTTAATTTATACATTTTACAAATGCCACACTCTGAACTGGCCCCAAAGGACAACAAGACGAGGCTGTCTAGTAGAGTAATGGCTGTTGCAAAAGTCTCGACGGTTCCTCAAATGCGCTGTCATTAATGTCACGTTAAAAGCATGGCTCCATAACGGCCTGATAACATTACCGTGTCGATAACCATGCATGTTATGCCGGTCTGCATGCGAACAGAGCATATACTCGTATAACAGAGCAAAATACGGAATCTTTTCCCAAGATGACATACTGCTGTGTGTGTGTGTTGAGAGCATGGAGAGCAGAGGGATTCAGGGGTGTACCAACGTCTGCAGTGAGACAAATGGGGGGGGTTCCCAACATCTCCGAGACAAATGACCAATAACTCAAAACGGCGGGGACGAGGGAGACGCCTCAGCGAAAGGCTGGAGAAGCAATTTGGAGCAGGGAGGAAGAGTTCCGCAGCGCCTTTTTCTGTTTGGCTGTCTCTCTGCCGATTAGACCGAGATGAATCCCGCCGACAGGTGGAATGAGCTAAGGTGGAAGGAATGCAGGTGGAACACACTCCCACGGATAGCACTGACCAAACAGCTTCTGTAACCCCGGTCCAAAACACGGCTCTCATTCCATCTAGTTTGCAAATATCAACGGGCAGCAAAAAAAAAAGAAGAAAAAGACAGACAGCCCCCCCCCCCTCGCCCTCGACAGACATGATCGGACTGCAGTAACAAAACAAAACAAGCGGCTGCTATCTTCAATAGCTGTTCAAGTCACAGATTGTGACGGGTTCGTTTGATCAGGGAAGGATGTGGGGCTAGCCTTGGCGGAGGCTTTGAAAGCTCGGGCTCACGTCAAAATGTCTTTCATAGGGATTACAGTGGTCTGCGACAGGTTAACCGCCGGACTGGGCAACAGTGGTCAAGCCCCACAGTTAACTGACATTGCTTCCATCAGTGGACACGTCTGCTTTCACAGAGAGACATTAATAAATAATCATCATGTCTTGTTTTTCTTTTTTTTAAAACAGATGAAAGGGAGAAAGAATGAAAGTGTATCTTTTGGGGGGGGTGGTCTGTTGGTGAAATTGACTGATGCAATGCTACAGTAATCCTCTCCTCTATGCCTACAGAGGCATAGGAACCACCATGTCACAAACGTCCCTTTTCTGTTAAGTGTGTGCAACTAAGGGAGTGTGCGCGAGTGTGATTGCATCTACATACATGCATGTGCATGTGTGTGTGTGTGTGAGATACAAGCTCAAGGCTGCAATCCGCTAGAGTACATATGTCGTGTAAATGTTTGATGGGTTGTAACACATGCTTACTGATGGCAGAATCATGCCGTCTTCTGCATGACTGGCCAAGCTGCAATGGTGCGGAAATACTCCCAGTAAAGAGGGGTATACTTTGGATCCCGGATGGCACTTCATACTGGTAACTCACACCGGCTGCAAAGCTCTAACAAGGCCGCACACAGATGTCTTAAGCTTTACATTAAGAGACAAGTGTATCTATTCCTTCAGCACTTGAAATCCTAGAGGCAAATGGCCTACACCGTAGGGAGAGGCTGGTCTTACATCCATCAGATCAATATCTCGGTTGATGTCAGTGCTTTGACCACTGGCCACTTTGCAAGACAACTGGGGAAGAGGATTGGCCAAAACAATAGATGTGTCTTTCTTAAATGGCAGTCCTCTAACACACAGGCATGACACATGTTTAGCTTACAAAACCTTCCAGCAGAGAAAAGCCGTAACGACGTTCTCCTGTGTTGTTGATAGGAGCAGCTCAGGGACTACATCCTTTGCTTGACAATAGGGCCGGAGGAAAACTGAGTCACGCAAGGGGAGGATGCGTGTACATGGATAATTAAGCGTAAAGTGGGCTGTTAACATTGCTCATGATGTGAATTGTGTCAAGGGACCTTGTACATTTTAAACATGTTCAGGCTCGCACAGGATAGGAGGGCAGATGTAAAATTAAAACATTTACAAAAATTTAAAATAACACCTAGGACTTCAATGAAAGATCTGGTTGAAAATGAGAAATAATGAGGAAATGTGATGTCCAACACAGGCCATTTTAAAATACTTAACTGGAAGAGGTTGACAACATTTGGGCACTGGGGAACATGCTATTGTCATTCAAAGCGTAAACACATCAGACAGCAGAGACACGGGTGTCGGTGAAACCCGGGCCCATCTGTGACCAGGGCTGGCTGGGTGGGTGAGACAGAGGCTCGGAGAGAGAGGCGCCTCCGGGGACTTCGGATGTTAGACGTGAAGGCACAAGGTCAAGAGTCATTACCGGTTCATTTCCAGGGAAGGGCAAAGGGTGCGCTGAACCCTGCCGGGGATGTAACCCGTCTCTCCGTCACACCCACAGAGCCATTCCCCTGGGAACAGGGCACACTGCGGTGGCATACTGAAGAGCACGGGGGATTGTGTATTCGGAGAGGCAGACGGAGGGAGTACCGCTGACGTGACAGAAAGGGGAGAGAACCTAGCCAACCGTTGATCCCATGACTATAAAACCCCCTCCAGCCACCTCTGCATCGAGCACTGGAGATGGTTTCCCATCCATAGGCAACACAGGGAGGGAGGGAGACGACTGGTCTGACACATAACACCTCTCGGTAGCCATGCGTGAGGATGTTACGCAGCCCGTGTGGTGGCTGAGGCGACAGAACCAATCTGGACGACGGGAGAGACTCGAGAGAGGCACAACCTGAAAAGCAAAGGCAACCATCTTCTTAGAATTAAAACCTTCCTCAAGATGGACGTTAGAAGAGGACCGTCTGCTGCCAATAGATGGTATATAATTATTCGATATATATATATATATAGATATATATACATACATACATACATACACATACATATATATATATATATACACACACATACATATTATTTATTTATTTATTCCATCTCGTCAAAAAACCTTTCCACCGGAGGATGAAACTCAGCATGCAGGAGCGGATGTTTCGGGAATGTTAGACAGATGTTCCCGTCTAGGAGGACAGCAGGAGTTCACCGGTTGGACCGCTCAGAGGCTTCAGAGGGACTGTAGGCAAAGATGTACTGCCTGCGCGGCGCGGCGCACCCCCCCCCCCCCCCGGTTGAACTCTCTCTGACTGAATGGGAAACAGCAGGGGGCCTCTCATGATGTCCATATTGTAGTAGGGGGAGGGGGGTTGGAGAAGTAGCTCAGACGATGAGGCCAGCTGATGCTACTGGAGGAGAACCGCACGGCCCCGTGTGTGGCCTGGGCTTCAGGATTTCCGCTCCAAGTAACACGGGCCCCAGCGGGAGGGTGTCCGTCCCTCCTTCAACCCATAAGGTCTCGCACGTCTCCTTTAAGGTGTCCTTTCGGTGTGGGAGGCTGGGGCATGCTGTTCCAACTTCCCCCCTTTGATGAACCATCAGCTTTAATGCGGCTCGTTAGGTTTGTCTCACGTTTCTATTTGAAAGAGTGAATGCTTGCCCACCGGAAGGATTTTTTCCCCTAATCAAGCCGCTTGGCTAACCACTGTGTTTTAATGTGGTTATCAGGACGTGCAAAACATCGCCTTCAATCATTTCCCCTCTGCAGGATGTCCCTATGTCTGTTAAACTAACTCTCAAACTCATTTAGAACAAATAAAAAAAGCATGGGTTTGGTACAAAACTTATTTCTTCACAATGACCAGACAGACCTTGCGTGAGTTCTTCAAAGTGTTCGCAGATTTGGAAATGAGTTATCCAGCTGTTGTTCAAACAGCCAGGGGGAGGCTTCACTGCCCTGAAGCACTAGCCTGAGGCAGCACAGAGGCTGGGGTGGGGTGAATGAAAAACAAAACAGAAGACCCCTGAATCGTTCAGGGTGGCAATCTGCCTGTCATTACTAAAACATGGGGGGTGAGGAGGGGGCATGGGTCCGGAAAGTGAGGAGCTTATGAATTATGAAACACAACGGGGCCACGGGTTGAGTCACTTCGCTCCTCTAAACGGGCGACCGTCGGGAACTGAAGCGCTTGTCCTTCTCATCGCGCCTGGTTTCATCCGAGCATCCCTCCCCCTTCCTCCTCCTCCTCCTCCTCCCAGCTTTGACATGTCAGCTCTGAAGTATGCACCGCCCACACACTGCTCCTAGGAGTAACACCGGAGAGTGGTGCATCGCCGGGGCATGTTGCTACTGCCTCCCAGATTTGCGTTTACACCAGGTGGTGGGTCAGAATGGTGGGCTAGACAAAGCTAAATCAGTTAGCCTACTTGCCATTATAGGCTTATTTCTATACTAATCATTTTTTTCTACTGTTGTGCTCGAATTATTGTCCAGGCTTTAAGCTGGATGTTTGTCCGTCCACTTTGACAGTTCATTTTAACATAATAGTGAAGGGGAAAGTTTGTTTTTTGATTGAAAACTGTCCCGTGGAGTTCAACAGTTCCATAGCTGGCATCATTAAAACTGAAGAAAGAAAGCTCCTGCCACATTTTCAGAGAGGGGGAAACAAACAAATAAACTAAAGTAAAATCAGCCCAAACACTGAACAATGTCTTCTCTGCAAAACGGCAATGCACTGGCTGGCAATTAACCTTTCATTGTTGTAGTGGCCATTCTGTCGCTGCTTCTGAAAATGTAAGGGGACGTTTTCTGCATTTCCTTCCTGACTAACCTATTCACAGGGTTCCACAGCCTCCCACTAATCACTTTAGAACAAACATCCACTCAATATGGAGGTTAGAAGGGATCATGAACGTACTGACCATCTTGAAGTCACTCGCCAAGTAACACTAACAAGAAAATGGCAATTTAAGACAGGATTTATTTTTTAACCAACCGAAAAATTAACTTTGTAAATGTAAAAACACATTTAAAAGATTTTGCGGACAGTTTTATCCCATGCAGCGAATTTTTTTTGCGTCCGACTGGATGACTCATCTCGGTGTGACGGAGGACAGGGCTGGTCAGGACACAGGCTTGTTTTTCCAAAGGAGCCACGCCACACATCAGAGGTGATCAGATTGTTTCTGCCTCAGCAGATGACTGTCATCCTGAGGACACACAGGGAGGTGTGGCGTGCATCATGACGACCCTGTACCACTGACAGCTCACAGGGATAGCAGATTATGGTTACCGCAACCCAGCTGTAGACAGCGGCCTAACCATAAACACCCTTGATTAACATTGTTAACAATCGGTCACACTCCAAATAATCTTGCGTCCCTCTTCCAAAAAAGAAGAGGTTTATGGATAATGGCGTAACTAAATTCAATGTGGTTATTCACCCGTGGCGATAGAAAAGAATACATCTCTCCCCCTCTGGGTGGGTAAGTGGCAAATCCAGACTGCTTAACAAACAAAGAGCTGGCTTCTGGAAATACAATCCAACATTGGTTTCATTGTAAGTAATGACGGCCGTCACAAAAAAATAACGAGTATTATTCGTAAAATAATATAAACTATTCTATTTAATGGCCCCTCTTTCTGTCCCTGCTGCCATTCTGTTATTCGTTTTGCTCTGCATGGCAGAGACGGCCGAACCCTATCCATAGCGCTCTAAAAGTAAAGCCTTTTAAGCTTTCTGATGATACACTGTGTCACAGTGTATTCACATCATGGCAGGGAGGCGAGGACTCCGCTGGGTGGCCGTCTGTGTAGCAATCGCCTGCTCAAAATCTACCGCAATCACTGCCGAGAACGGGCCTTTTTTGTGGCAGGTTTGCAGTTTTTGCTGCCCTTCGTGTTCCACGGGGGGACACCTAGCTGGTTTCCGATCCGAGACAAGTCACCTGAGAGAGAACATGGTCCTGACCATCGAGCTATGTTGTCATGGGTACCCCCTTGGTCCACGCCGACACGGTGTGTGTGTGTGTGTGGGGCTCTCTGGCAGAGAGGGCTGGCTAATGGAAAGGCAGCTTCCAGAGGGGGGTTGATACGGCAGCTCCTGATTATATGGCTGTGGACGGTAGTGAACCCACTGCTCTGCGGGTCCCAAAGGGAACACTCAAAACAAGCTGACAGGAAGTGCACTCTGTGTGGGAAGGCCAGCCACGCTGTGCAGCAGCCTGACGATCACTCTGACTCAGAAAACAGCGAGGGTTTCAACTCTCTCTAGACGGCCTTTGTGCCGCATCATGGTTCTGGGTTACGGTACAATACCTCAAACTTCAATCTAGAAATCTTTAAAGAAACAATTGTCTCAATTCAAGAAACTAGAAAAAGCCCTGCCCAGTTAGAAACAAAGTAAGTATGCATCAGTATTTTCTGCTGGGTCACTTCAGGAGGTGATGGGAGTCATTTGACCCCTTTGCCAATTGAGTGGGGACATGCATAGAGGCTCGCTGACAGCCAGTCCCCTTTCTATTCTCTCTTACAATAGAAGGGGAAGTAGTACAACATGAGGCGGCACCTCGCGAGCCAACTGGCCACCGCCTTCTGAAACCGAGCGACAGCATGTGCTGAAACGGTGAGGTTGGAACGGCTTCCCAAAAATAGCCTTTCACTGGCAGACTGAGTGTCTTCCTCGCGCAACCGCAAAACAGCAGACGCTTTATTTTAATTTTTTTCCCCTCACTCCGAGAGGAGGCTTTTCTGAGGTTGGCTGCTCGGGAGCCACACAGTCTTCCCAGGGGAATTGTGGGCTGCATTTCAAGGCCGGTGAAGCAAGGCCTGGCGGGTCAGTCCTTTGCAGGTAGAGGAAAGCAGAGACCAGAACTGCACCAGCTACAAAGTTGGGCTTTTCTTATTCTCTTTGATCCCTAGTTCTTCTTTTCCTCGCCTTCCCTTCTGCCCTCTTTCGAACCCTTTCCCTCTGGCGTTTCGGGTCAGCTGCTGGTGAAGACACCCAGAGTGGGCGTTGAAACGCTGTTTCTTTTCACCTCCAGCACACGTCCAGGGTCCGCCCTCTGCAAGTCAATTAGGCCATCAAGCTACCCATCACCGTTTCCCTCTCCCAGAGAAAGGCGTTTCGAAACGGGGATATTGACCTGACTGAGGGCTCCAGAGGGCCAGCGTGGAAACTGGCCCCCTCGTGCCGAGCCTCTGCCTCAGAAACGGGATGGGGGGGGGGGGGGGCGAGTATGTCTGGGAGTCTGCCAAGACTCCACGGGGATGACAACTCCATGTCACAAAG